>NQII01002603.1:96103-108499 GCA_002778355.1 Clitarchus hookeri | reverse complement strand
CGCAGGGGGGCGGGCGGGACTGCGGGAGCGACCGACAGTCGACTCGCCTGCGCTCGGCCACGCTCGGCGCTCGCTCGTTTGCGAAATGTAAAAAACCTAACAAAAGCCGGACAAGCCGGACACCGTTTATTTTGGCCGGACACGCAATCAAAAAGCCTAACTATGTCCGGCTTTATCCGGACGCCTGGCAACCCTACCCACGCGCAGTCACCTGAAAATTCCGCGCACCCATTTTCACACCTCGGAGCCTCGTTTCTCTCGCTAGAGCCCCTGACGCCAGTGGGCGTTGTGGTGGACCGTTGCGAGGTAAGCTGGCGTTAGCTCTGCGCTGTACCCTGCTGCTCGCTCGTTCACACTAAAGAAGTTCGGCAGGTGATGCCACAGGAAGTATGTAATGGGTAGGGCCAGTGACTTTTCGCGTAAAAATCGGAGCACACAGTAGACTTCAGTACTATATACACACCTAAGCTGTTGTTATACCTCCATTGGCTGCTGGTGCCGTGTCCGTCTTCGACCAAGCCACTCAGGACTAAGTAACTCCGACACTGAACCTTCGTGATTCGTGCGCAAACGGTTAACACGGGTCAGAACATTTTTTTTTAACCAATCAAAGAAGCTGGACGACCCTACAGTGCTTTGGGCTGTAGCTTGTCTCGAAATATTTTCGCGAAATATCACTGCCCCTAGTAATGGGTCCCATGCCTGCTCGTTGTGAGCGGTCGAAATACATTCAGTTTCCCCAGGCTCCGCGGTGGTTATTGGTTCCTGCTGCGTGCACCGAGAATGTACAGCAGTGAGCAAGCACCGACTTACCTTGCAACAGTTCACCACACGTCACCGCCTGACACACTGTCAAATCCGTCCGACTGGTTCAAACAAAGTTGNCTTACCTTGCAACAGTTCACCACACGTCACCGCCTGACACACTGTCAAATCCGTCCGACTGGTTCAAACAAAGTTGGTCGAATTTGTGAAGTCACCGGAACGTCATTACGTCCGCCATGTACGTCTCTAAAAATTGGATGGCTCCAGTTTACATAAAATATTTTGTATAACTGGTCAGTTCTTAAATTTCTTTCATGCTTCACGAGTTCAGTCATTCAAAAAGGGGTTGACGACTGGTTGTCATAATGACGTCTCTTATTTTGGGTTACACTTCACAGCATCCGCGATGTAAGTGTTAAGTATAGGCTATTCACGGTAAAGTGAGCACTTTTTTAATCCCTCTCATTTGGAATAATGGTCAATAAATACACTTTATAGTAGCCTTAGACGTTAACTTTCGAGTCCGGTGAAATATACACTGTGTTTATTACCTACACTGCAATATTTATTTAAAATAGAGGCGGAAGGATAACAAATGGCTGATAGGAAAAAAAGTAACTAGGGGCCCCAAAAGTGCTCACTTTACCGTGAACAGCCTATACCATTATTTGTAAGCAATACAGTTTTACAAGTGTCAAACACATTTCCACAACGCGCTCGTGTTTACGCCACCTNCGAGTCCGGTGAAATATACACTGTGTTTATTACCTACACTGCAATATTTATTTAAAATAGAGGCGGAAGGATAACAAATGGCTGATAGGAAAAAAAGTAACTAGGGGCCCCAAAAGTGCTCACTTTACCGTGAACAGCCTATACCATTATTTGTAAGCAATACAGTTTTACAAGTGTCAAACACATTTCCACAACGCGCTCGTGTTTACGCCACCTGCCAACTGTCGCCAACCGACAAAACCAGAACCAAGTGACTTGATTCAGTCCTGCAAACTGCCTTTGCCCAGTCCTGCAAACTGCCTTTGCCACAGAACTACTAGAAACTGCACCACTCTGTATCGTTGTATGTGCCAGGAGCCTGGAAACATGTTCATATGTTTTTTTTTCTGCCTGAGTCATTAATTATATCCGTCCTCCGAATTCTGTACATTAAACTTATACTTTCAATAGTAGCAAAGACATTAAAATAGTAAATTCGGTGAAAAATCACACAAAACCCGCAAAGATATTGATGGGAAATAACGTAATACCAAAAATAGTATTGTTTAAGGTAATAAAAAATGCTCATTTTCGATCAAGTTAGTTTAACAATCATCTGTAACGGCACAAGTAAACCAGGAAACTTACTCGATTGCGTGTAAAGGATTTTCATAACGAAACAAAAAAAAAAAGGACAAACAAATAAAAATANCCAGGAAACTTACTCGATTGCGTGTAAAGGATTTTCATAACGAAACAAAAAAAAAAAGGACAAACAAATAAAAATAAAATTAAAACAGCTCCCCCTCCCTTCACACACCAGAAAACTATTTAAGACTTCCGTGGAGTTGGTAGAACATTTAACATACAGCTAAGGAAATACAAAAAGTAATTATATTTCATTTATAATTAATGTGAATAAAGACAGTGAGAAAACAGGTATGTTGGTAATGCCTAGTAAGAAATAGTTCCCATGCAAAATATTACGTAACTGAGTGCGCATGAATGCGGTGCGCTGTCCCTCCGGTGTAATTTTCTAGACTTAGTAAACCTTTGTTTGCATGAAGCAGAGGAATATCCTGGAAATGGAAATTTAGCAGGGTTTCAGAAAAGTTGGAAGTAACCGTGAATGGACTATAGGTAGGGGCCGTTATATTTCGCGAAAATATTTCGAGACAAGATACAGTCCAAAGCACTGTAGGGTCGTCCAACTTCTTTCATTGGCTAAAAAATGTTCTGGCCCGTGTTAACCGTTTGCACACGAATCACGAAAGTTCAGTGTCGGAGTTGCTTAGTCCTGAGTGGCTTGGTCAAAGACGGACACGGCACCAGCAGCCGATGGAGGTATAACAACAGCTGAGGTGTGTATATAGTATTGAAGTCTACTGTGTGCTCCGATTTTTACGCGAAAAGTCACTGGCCCTAACTATAAGCTATAGTCGCGAAAATATCTCAGGACGGGCTGTGTTTCCAAAATACATTAGTTCTGAACCACTTTGCTGATTGGGTCATTTGAATTCTTACGCGTCTTACCTGCCTGCCCGCAAATCACGGGACGGTCAGTATCGGAGAAAATCTTATTCTGATTGGCTGGCTCACGTGGCTGACTCTCTTCCACACAAAAAACAAGCGGCCAATAGCAAAAGGAAGGCTGCAAGTGTGCACATGGGATACTGAAGTCTAGCCTCCGCGTAAATCACTTCGCGACCCTAACTACAGCTAACTCGCCATTGCTGATTGGCGGAGAGATGTGTCATGGTCGGACGACAGCCAACCGGAGGACAGGAGACAACGTAAGTAAGGCAAATTTAAAATTAAAATATTTTTTTTATTTTAGAACAATCCTCACCACCTCCAACGATGGACGTGTGTCATACAACACAAAAGTTTTAATGATTTAAAATGTAATAATATTGCTGCAAAATGTTTTGTAAGATGAAGAATTGATAATTAAATAACAAGGAACGTTGAATTATATTGTATTTGAGAAGATCGAAGACTAATTTGGTTGAATGTGCTGAAGAGGAAGGATTTTAAAATAAAACGTATTCTGAAGCTTAGAAATTTTGCATATGTAATTTAATTCAAAAACGGCGCCCGACGTGTTAATGGTAATTTGTAAAATGACTGAAATGTTACAACATGATCTAACAAGCAACCGCATACCTCGAGATTATGGCGTCCTATATGCAGGCGGTTTTTAATTTACGTTTTTTGGAGCTAATGCTTTATTTTGGTTTACAATCAACCACTTAACGTACACATTACATTTTTTTTGTTTCAGGTGTTGCAAAAAAAACAAAATTTTTGGTGAAAAAAAATACTTATGATTCTCTTATAACACGTGACATACTGGAACCTATGGGTAATGTCCAGTAGATCCATGACGGAAGAAGCAACCCAATGTAAAATAGTTGCCGTATCATTTTAGCTGCATGGCTTTCGCCTTCGAGATATGCAACTTGTACACGCCGGGAACGTTAAGTTGCGGAAGCCCGGCACGGTTCTGCTAACTTCAATTTAAATTTTAAAAATACGAGTTTCCTTCCGGGTGAGTTGGCGCCTTTCTCCCGACGCATTCGGCATTATTCCCCGTCGCCGCCATTAAAATGGATGGCCCCCCAGGGCACGGGGGTCGTTGGCCTCTTCGACTGAACTGTTTCTGTAATACTCCCCGGTACATACTAATTCAAGTTGAAGTATTTCAAGGAAAAACTGGAAGTTAGTTGCCTCCGTCATAGAATAGACACGTAGACAGAAGTGTTCGGTGGTGTTGCCGTTCCGTCGATGCGGGTGCGCTCATTCGCTCGCTGGTAGAGCCACGCGTTTCATCGCGAAAACATTCCACGATTAATTGTACTCCAGAACAAGTTATTTCAGAACCAATATCGCTAGGGGCAGTGATATTTCGCGAAAAGATTCCGAGACAAGATACAGTCCAAAGCACTGTAGGGTCGTCCAGCTTCTTTGATTGGCTAAAAAATGTTCTGGCCCGTGTTAACCGTTTGCGCACGAATCACGAAGGTTCTCGGTGTCGGAGTTACTTAGTCCTGAGTGGCTTGGTCAAAGACGGGACACGGCACCAGCAGCCAATGCAGGTATAACAACAGCTGAGGTGTGTATGTAGTATTGAAGTATACTGTGTGCTCCGATTTTTACGCGAAAAGTCACTGGCCCTAAATATCGCGGTTGGACGATTTTAACTCGCACGCGTCGTAGGTGTCTACCAGCCAATCCCGGGCATTCAGTGCCAGGGTTAACTTAATTCTGATTGTCACAGGTTCGCCTTGCAAGGAATGACTGCGCACAATGGATCTGGGATTCTAGAGTTTTGTATCTTCAGACATCCACACAACAGTCCAGTGACCAGTGTCAATTATCTTAGTCAAATTGATTCAAGGGACATTACATGTTGGAAGACTTTTGCTGTTAATGAACTTGTAGCTACTTCTAATTCTGTCATTACTATTGCTCAGTGTCCAGTGTTGTATTCTAGGAGTAGACTTAAGTTTGAACTTTGGTGATCAGAAAGTTGGTTGGTACTAACGGTGATGTTCGTGTATTAGGTCGTGTACAGAAAGAAGTTGAACTCTAGCTTGAGCATAAATCTTTTCGCGAAAAAACAAGTGGCCCTGCTCACGGGCTTAGCGAGGTCACGCAGTAAATAAGTTCGCGGAGACGAAACCGCGTTGCGGTTCCGTTGATGTGGGTGTACCCGTTTTCTGATTGGCTGGGCGAAGCTCTTGGAACCGCCCTTGTGTCTGACTGGCTACCGCGTGTTGCGGAAGGTTCTCCTACTGGCTGAGCTGCCGGCTGGCAAGTAAGTTACCAGGCGCCGATTGGCGAACGGCGTTCCGGCGTGTTACCGGATAGTAGCGTCGTATTGCCGCGCGCGTGCGACTGGAGTTCGCGGAATAAGCGGCTGTTTCACCTCTGAATTCTTAGGTACTCCTTGGCGAGGTTCTGGAACCTGGCCTGCTGTCCTGTTGGCCACTGCTTGCAGCGGAATATTCCTTATTAGTAGGGCACAGTAGACTTCAATACTATATACACACCTCAGCTGTTGTTATACCTCCATTGGCTGCTGGTGCCGCGTCCGTCTTTGACCAAGCCACTCAGGATTACGTAACTCCGACACTAAACCTTCGTGATTCGTGCGCAAACCGTTAGCCAGAACATTTGTTTAGCCAATCAAAGAAGCTGGACGACCATACAGTGCTTTGGACTGTATCTTGTCTCGAAATCTTTTCGCGAAATATCACTGCCCCTACTTGCNCTTATTAGTAGAGACCTGAATAATTCGCGGATTCATTTTGAGGCAAGCTAGAATTCAAAACAGTTGCGTATATATAACTTTAGTCATTGGTCCACGCGGTGTTTGACGCCTCCAGGAAAAGGATGGCCCAATCGTCGCCTTCACCGAGTCAGCAGACAACCAAATGTGCAGTTGATATCGGAATATTTGTACATAAGACTATAGAGTCTAGGCTGCAGTCATAGAGCTCGCGAATTTTTCAGGTCTCTACTTATCAGTAAGACCACCTGTTTATCGCAAAAAGAATTAGACTATGCACATGCTGTACTTCAACTTTTTACTTACCAGACTGGAAGTTTCCTTTGACTATTGGCTGTGTGAGACATTTTCTACTCGACTGAGCCAATCAGAATAAAGTTACCCCGATATTGGACGTCCGTGATTGGCTGGAAGACAGTTAAGACGCGTGCAAGTTAAAATCACACAACCGCGATACTGATTCCCAACTAGCGTGTTTTGGAGTACAAATGGTCATGGAATCTTTCCGCGATAAAGCAGGCGGCTCTACTGATTATCTGCGGACTACCAGAAGTAAGTTACCAGGCGCTGATAACGGCGTCCTACTACACCGCTGGTCACAAGGTTATTTTGCTGGCGTGTGCAGCTGGAGTTCGCGGCTTAAGTGACTTGTTTCACTTCAGTTATTCTTAATTACTCTGTGCCTCTGTCAGTCACTGCGAACCCCCAGATTATGTTAAAGGCCGTTCACGATACAGTGAGAACTTTGGAAACCAACCTTTGAAAAATGTCACCACCCCTGCCGGCTGAATGCCCTGTAAAGTTGGTAAGGACAGAGAGAACGTTGATTTAAAAGTGTTAGGAAAATATCTGAGAATACTGAAGTTATTTTTTTCACTTTCTGTACTTACAATGCATATGTGTGAGAACTAGCAAATTTTAAAAAAAGGTTTACTTTTCTAATAATTTCACAGTTTTACTTTACCGACGCATGCATAAAGTGATTAAGCCCATGGCGATTATAATTTTACATATAGCGGAAGTATGCTAAATGTGCGTACAAGTAATTCTTAAGCAAGACTATCCAACTCGGCGAACACTACACTGAGAAAATCACAGTCACCAACAAACTACACCTGAAGGTGCTCGTAGAGAAGGAGAGGTACTCTTTCTTTCTACAAGTTCCGACAAGAGCAGGATATACTCTAATGCACACACGCTCAGAAATACAAAAGGCCAATTGAAATACTCATCAAAGGACTAACACACAACGCATACACAGAATACTTACTGGAAGAGTTCAAAGAATATGGCTTCGGTCCAATCCACGTCTGGAAATTCCGAACATTGGCTGACATGCCTGCAGTCTTTGGGGCTGTATCACATCAACACGATTATTTCGACGTACTGAGAATACCCGCACTATTTTACACGTCAGTTCGTGTAGAACTGTACAGACAACGCGCTGAAGATGTGGTGCAGTGTACGCGATGTTGCGCGCTGGGCCACACTCAGAAATACTGCACACTTCGACCAATCTGCGCTCTGCGTGCAGGACCTCACACAAAGGCAGACTGCACCATTAAAGAGCAGGACAGAGCAAAGCGGAAATGTACACTCTGCACGAAAACAGGACACTCGGCTGTATCGAAACAGTGCGAAGTACTCCAGAAGCACATCGAGGCACGCAAACAAAGGACGGGACCTAAACCCGCCAAACAAACATGAGTCACTAGGCAGGAAATCAGGGAAAACAAGCGAGCAAACATTCGGTCAAAGGCTGAATTCCAACTCCTTCAAACACAAGTGACCTTTAATTTATACTTCACAGCCATTCGTAATCAGACAGATCCCATCGGCTTATGGGACCACCTTCGATGTCATATGGGTCTCTTTGTTTGCAATTTTGTATATTCTATTCTTAAAAAAAAAAACTATGAAATATTTCAAGGCAAATATTTTCTTCAGGACAGAAATGAACGTCGATATTTTGTCGCCAATTTATAGATTTTGGTGTTGAAACCAATGTGGTCGTTGAAAAGTGTCAAAGTCAGCAAAATTAGCTGTAGATAGCCCTCTGTTTACGATATTTATTGTTCTGTAAAACAGTGTATTAAACTACAGCGGCAATGCCGTATCTGTTCTGAACAGATATAATAGTCGCCGTTTAAGATCCTGAGGAAACAGAACATACGCGAGGTTTGTCCATGCTATTTTCCATCGCAGTTGCAGCGCCTCCTTATGGCCGGGAGTGACCTTGGTGGGAGTCCACGATTGGCCTGCATTTTGTTCAATGTTTGTTATTGGCTCAGCGAAGTCTTAGGGTGTGTCAAGTAAGTCGTGGACCAGTTGTGAAAGTGAAGTCACCGTACGAGTGCTTCAATCCCAGTTTGTTCTCATACGAATCCGCTAATTTCTCACGCGTCTATCCATTACTGTACGTCTTTTAATATTTTTTTTTATTTTTCTCTAGTAAATTTTATTATTTTGATGTATTTTGGAACTTACTGTCAGTATGATAAAAGTATACTATACCCGCAGCACGCAAGTTAAACAGCTGAATGCCAGTGGTGCTTCACACGAGAAACACAAGGAAAGACGAACAGATTTACCTTTACACTGTACGGTAATAATACCACACATCAAGCCATATATATAGGAATATTTAGCGTCGCTACTATACAAAGTTGGGAACTTCCCTACGCACTTGACCGTTTCCTGAGCAAATGTAGGAACGCTACAATGAATGTATAAGCGAAAACATTACCATTACTGTTTTCTCACCAAGCGTATGCACTGGTATGGTAAATTTCCAAATAATTTCTAAAGAGTGCAGTTTACCTGTGCTGTGAGCAGTTCTGCATTATTCATTGCTAGAGACCTGAAGAATTCGCGGATTCGTTTTGGGACAAGCTAGAATTCAAAACACGTGTGTTTATATAACTTTAGCCATTGGTCCACGCGTTGTTTGACACCTCCTGGAGAACGCTGGCCCAATCGTCGCCTTCAACTGCGACAGCAGACAACCAATGTGCAGTTAATATCGGCATATCTGCACATAATACTGTAGAGTCTAGCCTGCAGGTCATTGAACTCGCGAAATTTTTCAGGTATCTATTCATTGCTTATATTTTGTCCAACACGCTGTGCGGTGAGTCAAAACCCACATACGCTTAAAGAGCAAATAAAATAGTCTACAACCTAGACCACAGCGCAGACGAAGTCCTCCAATTCGGCTGTCTTCGGTATGATAGAACCGCCATCTTGGAAATCGCATTCACTCAAAACCTGAAATCACTGACTATTGCGCCTGAATATAGGTCGCGTCTGACGTCAGCACGACGAACGAAATAGTTCGACTAACTCTCCTTGCAGTGGGAAATTTGCATCTTACAAGGGAAATACTAGTTGCCGCTTACTGGGTTAAAACTCATAAAATCACACCTTGTTGCGCTTTAAAATAATACCTGCTCTCTTTGCCGGCATCATGTGTTCCAAATTTCCCTTGTGTTGGCCAACGCCTTTGAAATTAGTTTATTCTACTAGTGCCTTGTAGGTGAGTGAGTAAAGAGATTTGGGCGGCTCTTAACAGCGAGGTCTTGAGAGCCGGGGGTGATTGAAGTGAGTATGGAGCAGCACCGGAATGCAAGGGAGGGGAAACCGGAGATCCCTGAGAAAATACCCCGGCCAGCGGCATCATCCGGCACGATTCCCACACGCGAAATCCGGGAGCGGCCCGGCCGGGGATTGAAACCGGTTCGCCTTGGTCGGAGGCTAGCAGGCTAACCGCTCAGCCACCGCGGCCCCGAGCGCCTTGTAATTCCGAACTTTCGTACTAGCTGCTGTAACAGAGTAAGTACGTACGCGGAGACGAAATTGCGTGGCGGTTCCTTTGATGTGGGCGTGCCCATTCTCTGATTGGCTGTGCGAGCTTCTGGAAGTGCGTCCTATGTACGGCCGGCTATAATCCATTCACGGTAACTTCACACTTTTCTGAAGCCCTGTTTAAAGTTCTACTTCCAGGATATTCCTCTGCCTCGTGCAAACTAAGCTTATTTTAAGTCTAGTAAATTACATCAAAGGACAATACACCGAATTCTTGCGCACTCAGTTGTAATGAAATGTTGCATTGGGACTATTTCTTACTAGGTGCTACCAACACAAATGATTTCTCGCTGTTTTTTTTTCCATGTGGATTATAAGTGAAAAACTATAATTTATACATAACATCTAGGTAAAACTTCAACTTAGTATAAAACGCTTGTGATACATGGCATGTTTAGGAAATAACAAAATCCGTCACAATGGGGTGATTTTCAAAGGTTTGATTTGATAAGTGCGAGGAAACCGCGAATAGACTATACAAATGTCAAGTGTTCACTGGCTGTTTGTTGTCCCAAAGGAAGACGATGGTTGGGTCAGCATTTGGTTGTGTGTTTATTATTGGCTCAGAGCTGTCCAGGAGGTGTAAGACAACGGGCGGACCAATAGCATAAGCAGTACAAACGTACGATGTATTGAATTCCAGCTTGTCCCGAAATGAAGCCGCGAATTTCTCAGGTCTCTATGTATGGTGTACACGCGTGCTTCTCTGTACAGTTAACGGAACAACTTGCCTGCACGCTGTGCGCATTGCAGAGGTATACTGTGTACCATATAAGAAGGCCACATTCTTGACAGTTGACAATCGCCGCGCCTTTTCGTTTATGTATCCATTCGCCATCAACTGGCGTGTCAAGAATAGGTTTTGATGCGGCGAGTCAGCGCGTCCAGGAGGTGCTGCTACGTGTGGCAATTGGTGAACTGCTTGGGTGGCGCTGCATTCGTAAACGGAGCTTGGTGGGCGTATGTAGAGTCGTTCGTAAACGCGGTACACGAAATATATGTTACTTTAAAAATTATACAGAGCTCGCGGGAAAATAAAACCATTTGTATATGCGCGTAAATACGTTATTTTAAACAACAAAACTATATATAATATGTTTCTGGGTGTAGTTCGGGATATGGATAGCGTGGAAGGGCGTGTTGTAACAGATGGCGCGCCTGTACCTCACAAGATGGCAGCACATGGTTGGAGAGTCGGGAAACGTGAAAAAAGGATTTCAAATTGTGTTTCACTTGGATACGGATAGTTTTATTGTGCATCTCATTTTGAACACCTATACATTACTATTTTATTACGAAGTTTCGTTTCTAAAACTAAAAACTGCTGTTTTACGACCACGTAAAATAAAATGTATTAATTAATCTTAGAAATTCTTTCTTATCCGCGTATTTTCTGCTTGTCTGATATGCGTTGGCACTGCTCTCAGAATAGCCAACGTAATATTAATTTATGTTCGTTCGTGCATCAGCTGATACAGGATTGTGTAACTGGCACGTTGTTTGTTTTGAATACATAAATGTGCCACTCACAGACTGTCAGAATATGTCCTTCTTATATGAAATGAACTTTAACGGAATACGACCTCGCCACAGAGTACAATAACAATACAGAGGTGAAACAACAGCTTATTCCGCCAACTCCAGCCGCACACGCTAGCAATATGGCGCAACTAGCCAGCGAATACTCGGAACGCCGTACGCCAATCAGCGCCTGGTAACTTACTTGCCAACCGGCAGCTCAGCCAGTAGGGAACCTCGCGCATCACGCGGTAGCCAGTCAGACACAAGGCCCGTTGCCCGAGCTTCGCGCCGCCAATCAGAGAACTGGTATAGTCTATTCGCAGTTTCTTCACATTTTCTGAACCTAAACTTTGAAAAATCACCCCATGCATGACGTGATTGGTTATTTCGTAAATACGCCATGTATCGCAGGCATTTTATACTTATGTTAACGTAAAAGTACCCTATTTTGGTTCAACTGAAATTTTGCATATATATTTTATTTATAAATTATATTTCAATTTATAATTAAAATGAATGAAGACAGTGAGCAAACAGGTGTGTTTGCAATGCCTGGTAAGAAATTTTTCTTATGAAAAATATAATTACACTGATTGCGCACGAATGCTCCCTTTGATGTAATGATATAGACTCGGTTAAGCTTTGTTTGCATGACGCGGAGAAATATCCTGGAAGTAGAACTTTAGCAGGGCTTCAGGAAAGTTGAAGTAACCGTGAATTGGATTATACGCCTCGATAAAAGGAACTGCCACGCCATTTCATATCTGTGTATTTATCCACTACGTGACCTAGCCTGCAGGTATCCGAGGGAAAATCCACCAAGTGATTGGCTGGTGGTGGGAAAAAGTTGAAAAGGAGAGGCGGGAGCACGTGGCGAGAGCACGTTGGAAGAAATATTTACACATAACTGTTACAAGGTCGTGTGAAGAGACCTTGGACGTTCGGACGCCGAAGGTATGCGGGAGACCAATCTCCAGGCGGAGAAAAACGTGAGCTGTTGCGTCAACCTAGTATTTGCGCGGACGTGACCACAGCAGAAGTAGCGTGTAACTTGGAGTGGAGCGGAGGTTTTTTGGGCGGCTCTTAACATCGGCGTCTTCAGAGCCGATGAGAGCGAAGCGAGGTGAGTGCGGAACAGCGCCGGAATGCAAGTGGTGGGGGGGAAACCGGAGATCCCCGAGAAAACCCGCCGACTAGCGACATCGTCCGCTTGCGAAAACCCGGGAGCTACCTCGCCG
>NQII01002603.1:53396-95885 GCA_002778355.1 Clitarchus hookeri | reverse complement strand
ACACCTCAGCTGTTGTTATACCTCCATTGGCTGCTGGTGCCGTGTCCGTCTTTGACCAAGCCACTCAGGACTAAGTAACTCCGACACTGAACCTTCGTGATTCGTGCGCAAACGGTTAACACGGGCCAGAACAATTTTTAACCAATCAAATAAGCTGGACGACCATATAGTGCTTTGGGCTGTATCTTGTCTCGAAATCTTTTCGCGAAATATCACTGCCCCTAGCAATACTTCTTAACCCATTCTACCCATTATTCACAGTTGTGTACATTACGCATGTGTAGGTAATATTTTGGTCTGTACTGTACACTGCGAAGCTCAATGACCAATGATCTTACCTGTGGGTAACTGATTAGCAAACCATCTTACTACTCTGCGTCATAATTGGTTCATATAACTTTAGCCGAATGTATAACCCTACAGCCCATTGGATGTGGCAATGAAACAAGCGTTGTGTCGTGTTAAGCACAGCCAGTCTCTTGATTTCAACAAAAAAAAAATTTTAACTAACAGCAAACAATTAAAGGAAATCTTTCCCGGAACAATCTTCTAGACGTTGCTGGTAGAATTACTTTTTCTACTTCATTAATCGCATGCGATACTGCAATTCTTCCCCTGCTGGCGGCTTTTTCGTGGTGCCTGCAGTCCGTGGCGACGTACGGTGTTATAGAAAACAATTTAGCCTCAAAAAGACAGTTACACCGTAAAAATATTTATTTAGAGACTTCAAAGAGTTAAAAGAAAAGGGGGCCAGTTTCACTTTCTTGGGTTATTTAATAATAATTATTTTCTTGGGTGTCTACCAGCGAATCACAAACGTTCACTGTTGGAGTAACCTGTTTCTGGCTTTTCCCAGTCATGCAAGAAAATGTTTTCTCACGAAGAAATGCAGTCGGGGGGGGGAGGCACTATCCAAATGGGGTGTCGCTCCCATAGGTTCAGTTTTTAATAAGTAGTAAATAAATAATTTACAGTAAAATGCTTGCCTCGTTCTTTAAAAATATATATATTATATATGTCTTTGCATAACCAAAAGCAGCAGTACTTGAGTAGAAATTATTTTATTCAAATATTTAGAACTCGGCCCATATGCAATTAAATAGGGACACCCGAATTACGCGAAAAGATTTCCGCACATGCCATAATATTTCAATTGCCTACGGGAACATCAGCTGTTTTCCTTATGCTTATTGGCGGCGTGTCTTTGCGAGAAGACATTTTCTTTACTTGACTGGCCAATCAGAAATAGGTTACTCCGATGTGATTCGCGGGCAGACATCTGAGACGCGTAACACCTAGATCACCCGAGCACGAAAGTCGATCTGAGCTTAACTGTTCACGAAAATCGGGTGTCCCATGCAACAAGTGTTATATACGAGCACGACAGCACGCACGTGCATATAATGCACAGTATGAAAGATTACAAAAAAAGGAGGAAGAGAAAAATAAGATTTAAATGAACATGATACTGTAACGGAAAGTTTGAAACTTGTCCCGTTTCCAAAAAAAAAAAAAAAAAAAAAAAAAAAAAANAAAAAAAAAAAAAAAAAAAAAAAAAAGGCCTATGCACGTAGCATATTCAATTATAGCCCGCGCGTATAGTGCATTGTGTGTTATTCCACGAATGACGCGTGTCACCTAAGAGATCTGCAATTAGCGTAATTTTCAAATCGTAAACTCACTCTTTTTTAAGTCCGTACATTACGACTGTGCCACGGCATGAACACGATTTGTCCCCGACCTGGCACAACAGCCCGTTTCGCATGCTTGTAGCTGAAGATTTAAAAAGGGTTTTTTTTTTCCGTCAGATACAAAACCGGTTTGTCGGGCTACCCTGGTTGCGACATCACGCACGTGAAACTGCGAACAGGAAACGACATCACGCAGCTCGCCTCGTGAGCTAGCCGGCGAAACTTGCTCGACGAGTCTGGTCACGGAATGCACCTCACAGGAGCTGGAAATACACACGCAACATAACTGGGCGGCGTTCCAATACGTTACTCCGCGAGAGTAGAGTAACAGCCGAGGAATGCAAGAGTAAACGTGGTTCTGGAACGATAATGACGTGAATAAAATGCACGAGGTCACAGGTGCCAAGTATGATAATAGGACGACGTCTGAAAAAAGGGGGGGGGGGGCAAAAGGGACGAAACCCCCATCCGGCTGAGGTATCGCTCCCATAGGTTCAGTTTTTAATAAGTATTAAATTAATAATTTACTGTAAAATGCTTACCTCATTATTTTAAAAATATACTATATATATGCATTTACATAACCAAAAACAGCAATACCTGAGTATAAATTATTTTATTCAAATATTTAAAACTTGGCCCATATGCAATTAAAAGTAGGGACACCCGAATTTCGCGAAAAGATTTCCGCACATGCATATACTGATTAAGCATCCAATGTAAATTCCAAAATATATATTATCACTATCTCTAGAGTATTTCTTAAAAAAAAAAAAAAAAATTATATACTTAAACAGCTTTACTTACTATTAGATAAACATGAATATTAGATCTGAAAATACATCTATACATGTAAATTTTTAAATAAAAATACGAATTTTATAACTTGTCATTTTTAATTTTCCAGGGTGTCTCTGTAACCAGAATTTACACATTTCCTTTCAGTTTGTTTAATTCTACTAAACTTCCCGCCATTTTCAGTTCACCCTTCGTTACTCGCTGAAATGGTGCGTGTAAAAGTTTTACTATGGCAAGACGCTCAAGAGTAATAACTCTGCAGTTTTGGGACAATTCCGAGAGCGAGTAAGACATTTACTCAAAAGTATTTTGGGACAGCCAAAGAGAAAAGTTTACTCGCAGAGTAATGTTTCGGAAAGCTGCCACAACTCTTAGCAGCCTAGACAGTCGATTATACTCTTGTTGATCCCCAGACCGTCACGCCCATCATTCGAGTGGCATGACTAGGGACTCCCGATTTTCGCGAAAAGATCTCACGAACAGTTGTATTTCTAAGTTTATCTCAGATCCACTTTCGTGATTGGATGATCTAGTCGCTAAGCGTCTTGGGTGTAGAGAACTACAAAATGTCGTGTTATTATTTGGGCGGCAGACTAAACTCTAAGATGCTGTATGTTCTACTGCCTGCTGCCATTGTATAACTCGTTCCAAGGCCACTTTGGGGCAGTAGAAAAAGCTTACATTTGAGCAACCTGTTACGAACTAACTTTTCAGCTAGCTCGTACTTGAAAGTATTTAGGGGCGTAGCTCAATAATGACTCATGATTCGATAGAGCACAACGGTATAAGATGAGTTATATTACATGAAGATTATACAGTTGCTAATTAAATGACTATTGATCGGAGGAGCTTTAAATTGAATACCGAAATGATTATTTAATTATATTATGATTCACGCCATCTTATTTAAACCTAACTGGAAAGTCATCACCTTGTTGCAGCCGGAGGCTGATTCTGCGAGCCGGTTAACGGCGGCCGGACACACCCATCTTCCTGGTCTGCTTCGCTGGTCGGGTCGCCCAAAGGACTAAAGCGACCACACAGGTAAATGACGTCGTATGATCGCCAGTAACCAATGGAATTACTAAATGCCCTCAAGTAGGCACAGGGGACTGAAGTCTAGCATGTTACCAAATAATAACGCGAACTTCGCATGTCTCTAGTGATAAGTTATAAACACCTGATTTGAGTGAAGAGATTCTCGCAAATGCTGGTAGTCAATATCACACGTGCACACACCAGTTTTTTCTTTATTGTATGGTCGTATGTCTTTGAATGGATGGGCCAATCAAAATAAACACGTATGCTGAACGTCGATGATTCATTGGCAGACGTCTAAGATGCAACAAATTCACAAAATCGCTTAAATAGATTTGAACTTAGGTTTTTTAATACTGAATAAAGTTTTAATATTTTGATGTCCCTTGTAAAAAAAACGTTTCCTCCAGAACAGGTATATTAATTGCTCAAGAGATCACGTTCATGCCCTTTAGTAAGGGCATCTGACTTTTACATTTCCAACCACGACATGTGCTTACTTTAAAAATGGCGGTCATTATAAAAGTTATGGTGATGTGCCATAATTATATGGGAATCCGTTAAATATATTCAAGTCGAACATTGCACGTTGGCAATGCATCTTAAGCATCGAATACAGAAAGGGATATTGTTGTTAGTAAGCCATTTTGGAAGATAGCACCACATGAAAAAATAAAGCTTTTATGTTTTATCTCTAAACTACTCAACCAACTCGCCAAATCTGGCGAGTAAGTAATGCTATGGTAGGTCATGTAAATGTACACAATATAATATGATAAGGCACTTATTTTCAAAATGGCATTCATAAAAATATTATACATTTGGTATATATACCAGACGGTTTAACCAATTTCCACCAAATTTCGTATGATGAAAGTATCTATTACAAGCGTCATATATGTCACCACATAGCCACTTTTATATGCAATTTTTGAAGATGGAGTATCATGAAGTAATTAAGTTTTTATGTCATATCTCGGGAAACAATTGACCAATTCCTACAATATTTGGCAAACAAGCACTACTGCGGCAGGTGATGTAAACTGGTATGTTTTAACTAAGTTATGCACTTACTTTCAAAATGGTGGCCATGCAGTCATTTTAGCTTGGTATGCTAGATCGTAAAATCCATATAATCAATTTCAAGTCAACTTTGTAGGCTGGCAGTATATGCTTCAAATTTCAAATGCGTCTACACTGAACCTCTTTTGTCCGCCATTTTGTAAGATGGCATTACACAAATAAATGAAGTTTTGATGTCATATCTCGGGAAACAATTCACCGATTCCTCCAAATTTGGCAAACAAGTAGTACTGCGGCAGGTGATGTATGTTTTAAGTGGGTCAGGCACTTATTTTAAAAAACAGCAGGCATATAGCTATTTTAGCTTAGTATGCCTATGCTATATCGCTGAAACCAGAGAATTAATTCCCACTTAACTTCGTATGTTGGTAGTATATATGACAGCAATAAAATGTGTCAACACAAAGTTTCTATTGTGCGCCATTTTGTAACATAGCGTCACATGACAAATCAAAATTGTTATGTCATATCTCCGAAAGAAACAAGCATATTCCCACAAAATTTGGAAAACAAGTAGCCCCACAGCAGGCCATGCATTTTAATAAGTTTTGAGCGAGCCAGACACTTATTTTCAAAACATAAAAAATTTAGCTTAGTAACGAAACAACGAAACAAAATTTCAACTTAGGCGCTAACTTTGTATGCTGGCAATTTTACTAAAACTATCAAATCTGTGTATAGTGAGTCTCATTTCTCCGCCATTTTATAAAATAGTCCCGCATGAAAAAAATTAATCGAGTGAGCGAGTGAGTGAAGATATTTGGGAGGCTCTTAACATCCGAGGTCTTGAGAGCCGATGAGGGTGAAGCAGCGCCGGAATGAGAGCGCTGGGGGAAACGGGAGATCCCCGAGAAAACCCGCCGACCAGCGGCATCGTCTAGCACGATTCCCACATGTGAAAGTACGGGAGTGACTTCGCCGGGAATCGAACCCTTCTCGCCTATGTGGGAGGCGAGCAGTCTAACCACTATACCACCGCGGCACCGCGAGGCTCCGGGCCCAATGATTTTCCTCTGGAGGCGACTGATTCGTAAACTGCGCTAATGCTGTATGTTATGACTGGTGCATATATCACTGATCGCCGAACACACAGCCTACATCTTATATGTACGTTGTAATAACAAAACAAGATCTTTGCAGTTTGAGTACAGAACGCATTGCAAAATTTCTTATTTGCAGCAACAACAACCGTAAAATAATTTGGGAATGAAAGTGTTAAAAATTAATAGCCCTCAATTTNCGCATATCTCACTAAATAATACTCTTGCTATACGACTTTTTGCCAGAAAAAAAGGTAAACATGAATTATCTAAGCTCGTGTTTTTTATCACATTAAGTGTATTAAAAAATATAAAAAAGTAAAACTGGTTTTTGCATTAAAAAATTGCAGTTTCATTTAAGAGGTAGAAGACAAGTTATTAATAAATTGCGAGAGGTAATAAGTACGATCGCACAAGATCTGACTTCAAAGATGGGAAAAACGAAAGAATATGGACTCGACAGACGAAATAGTACACATAATAAATAAGAAAGGTAACTGTAATTTTGTATCAGTTTAAACACAAAACACGGGAATGGTTTTTTTTTTTTTTTTTGTAACCTACAATATCGACCGATTATTAATTTTGATTGGCTAGACTTAACAGATGCTGGATTAATAGCAAACTGCTAGGTTTATTTTCCGGCGCGCTTATTAGGTCACAAGCACAAGGTTTATTCTTCGGTATATTCAATGATAAACCAACAGTATGGGTCGAGACAGCAGTGCATGATTCAAGATATGCTTTGAGACAACATAATTTTCAAAACGCTTGACCGCCTTGCTGCTCTCGTGATTGGATGGTACAGTTCTCCCCTCCCACCGTCCAACCCATCACCGAAAACGAATAACACAAATTTAACGTTAACAGCAACTTAACTCTTTCGACAATGGGATAGATTATAAGTAAAATAATCGTTTCCACTAGGTTTTATGCGAAACTGCTGTGTGTACCCGTGAAGAGGTGAACATTTAATTGGCTGTTACACTTTGCACTGCAAAAAAAAATTCCTAGAAAACTTCCTACAACTGTAATGGAAGTTTTTAACCTGCATACAGTATGGACATGATCCACGTATCAAGCTGCAAATACACGAACGTTTAGCGTCGATAATATAGAGATTTCGGAACTTCTGTACACATTCGACTCTTTCCTGAGCAAATGTGGTAACACTACAATGGTTGTAAGGGGAAAAACTATACCATCCCCGCTCCCCCACTATAGTTTATTCGCGGTTTCTTAGCACTTTTATAATCAAACCTTTGAAAAATCACTCCATGAATTATGTGCTTGATTGTGTACTAAATGTGCATATATCGTNACTTTTATAATCAAACCTTTGAAAAATCACTCCATGAATTATGTGCTTGATTGTGTACTAAATGTGCATATATCGTCAGTTTTTTATACTTGTAATACATGTACCTATATTTTGGTTAAATTGAATTTTTTATATTTTACCTGTACATTATAATATTGTCTTAATAATAATTAATATGGATAAAACAGGAAAAAAATATTAGGTGTGTTGGTAATGCTTAGTAAGAAATAGTTCTTATGCAAAATGTAATTACACTGAGTGCGCACGAATGCGGTGCGCTGTCCCTGTGGCGTAATTGTCTAGACTTTGTTAAGCTTTGTTTGCACGAGCGGAAGAATATCCTGGAAGTAGAAGTTTAGCAGGGCTTCAGTAAAGTGTGAAGTAACCGTGAACGGCCTATACACATCAACAATGGTATGGCATATGTGAGAATAATTTCTTGGACTTTGCTTACTTCACGTCTTCATACGTATTATTCTCTCGGAACTCGCCAGGTATATCGATAAATGTATATTAATGGTCCATTGTGTTGAAGGGTGTGGGACACTTCACGTGAACCTATACTTGAATAGTGTCTTATAAGTTCATCATGATCGGTACAATCATTTGCGGTAAATTTGTGCTTATTTTATTTGTAAATATAATGGTAGTGTACGGTGTTCTTCCAGCCTTTATTTAAAATTAAATTAGGTAACTATAGTCCATTCACGGTTACTTCCAACTTATCTGGAGCCCTGCTAAATTTCTAATTCCAGGATATTCCTCCACCTCGTGCAAGCAAAACTTAAAATTCTGGAAAATTACACCAAGAGGACAACGCACCGAATTCGTGAGCACTCAGTGTAATAATACTTTGCTTAAGAACTATTTATTACCAGGCAATGCCAACACACATGTTTTCTCGCTGTTTTTATCCATACTAATTACAAATTCAATATTATAATTTATAGATAAAATATAAGTAAGGCCAGTGACTTTCCGCGTTAAAAATCGGAGCACACAGTAGACTTCAATACTATATACACACCTCAGCTGTTGTTATACCTCCACTGGCTGCTGGTGCCGTGTCCGTCTTTGACCAAGCCACTCAGGACTAAGTAACTCCGACACTGAACCTTCGTGATTCGTGCGCAAACTGTTAACACGGGCCAGAACATGTTTTAGGCAATCAAAGAAGCTGGACGACCCTACAGTGCTTTGGACTTTATCTTGTATCGAAAACTTTCCGCGAAATATCACTGCCCCTAAATATAAGTAAAAGTCCAATTTAACCAAAAATAAGGTCCTGTTTTGTTAACAAAAGCATAAAACGCATGTGATACGGGGCATATTTACGAAATAACCAAAGACTCCATACATGGGATGATTTTTCAAAGGTTAGAGTCGAAAAGTGTGAAGAAACCGCGAACGGACCATAGTTGAAACAAAGCCACCCTGATTTTAAGAAGTTACTTCAAGAAACTGTAACGTGAGGGAAAATACCCCATCCTGTGCTTCTAGCTTACCAAACTCTAAGTAATGAAATTGATTAGGCCGGTGTTAAGATGTTCTAAATGCAAGCACGTGTACGGGGATCACGTTGCAAGTGTTATTTCTCATGTGCCAACGTGCACAAACACGTGGCAAGTAAGCACTCTGAAGGCCGAGCAGTCAATATTTGGCGTGACAAATCGCTGTCTGTCCAGAGTCTACTAGTTAGTGCAGAGTCTAAACCGCGTCACCAACTTAGGAAGGGGCAAGCCTTTAGGTGCACCTCTTTAGACAAACGACTATTTGCTTTCCTCAAGCCCCTGTCACACTGTCAACATTTTTTTTCTCCGTCAAACTGCTTCCAATAAGTTCGGTCAAATAAAGTTAGACACAGTTGTGGCGCCATCGAAACGTCACAAACGCCGCCATATTTGTCTGAAAAAGTTCTATGGCTCCAGTTTACATGAAAAATTTGAAATTTCTTTTGATGTTTGACGGGCTCAGCCAATCAGAATCTTGAACGACAAAAAATGGACGTCACGACACTTTAGAGTAACGGAGCAATTGCTGGAAACGAAATAGGTTATGGAGATAATTAATTTATCTACAAGGTGTCTGAGCATGATTGCTATTTAAAGTGAATATTTTACATAATACTATGAATTCAGAGGCATTAAATTTCATTGTGCAGGAACCATCTCTGATAAATAAAAATTTGAATTTAGTAAGGAAGCGAAAATAAATCACGACGTTCGTTGCATTTCTTCCGGTTGATGGACTGCACGGAAAACACAATAGCTCTATCTCACTTCGAAAATAATTTTTAAATAAGAATTCAGATCATATCTCGCAGTAAAAAAAAATATGACAGTGTGACACATTTTCAAACACATTCAAGATTACTTGATAAAACTTGTTTGAAGGAAATATTTGATGCCCATATTTCGTCTTCAAATTTTGTTGTCAAATATATTTTAAGACGAAAATTTGACCGTGTGACAGGGGCTTTATAAATTTTAATGGTGTCCAACGTTGAATAAAATCTAGACAAAGGTATCTAACCCAGAAGCGAAGCTGTACCGAAGTATATGAAATACATTGTAACTATTTTTAAACAGTAGTTATTGCAAAAATGTAATATAAGTTAAGAATTTAAGACCCAATAAGTCCGGTACATCACTGCGAAGACAAGAATTAGTACCCCCCCCCCTCCCAACCTTCCCATTACGCATTAAAATTCAGTACCAAGATAGATTGCGTACAAGTATAGGCTAGGCTGTTCACGGTATACTGAGAACTTTTGAAAGCCCTACTTAAGGTCTACTTGTATGTACATTGTGTAGTCTTCCGCCAAATGCAAAACTAACATTGCCATGGATATGATCACTTTATCATACGACGGTCAAGTGGAACTGTGAAGTTATAAGAAAAGCAAATGTTTGACAAATTTGCTAATTCTTACATCTATTTGCATTTAAAAAGTAGAAAGCAAAATAAATCACTTCAGTATTGACTAATGTTACCTAACAATTCTAATTCAACGTCTAGACAAGGAACTGCTTCGCATCCGTCGTTACCAACTTTACTGAGCGCACGCCAGTCTCTATACCCGTTTAAATACATATAGGCATTGGACAGTGATGTTTTTCATAGGTTGATATCAAAAGTGCTAACTTTACCGTGAAGAGCCTATATATATATGTTAGTTTCACGTGTGTCATTGGACCTCCGGTTATTCGACACGCTATGCAGGACTCACAACCAATAGTAAACATTCATCACTCCGGTAGCTTCGTTCAGCTGGGTTTACAATAAAAAAAATATATGCCTTAAGAACTATGCAGTAAGCGGTGATACGGCATACGGAAACACGTCTTTCGTATTTGCAGTTTCCAATTTAAGTTTTGAATCTTAATTTTAGCCAATGGGAACAGGCGACGACGAACCTGTCATGTCTTCCTTCGTTCCTAACCTAACCTCGAATATCACAACCATATTTAAGCAGATCATACTTCAAAGCCGACATTTTCTATTAGAGAAGTTTATTTTTGTGAACAAATATAATTGTAAACATGCGCACACACATGCCTTTTTATACTTGCATTACCGTAAATAAGAGTTTCCCGCCAACAATACCGACTGCTCTGTTCTGATTGGTCGTCGCAAGTTTCAATTGAGATATAAAATGTAGTTATTTCTTTTAACGCTTAAGGAAATGCCTACAACGCACGCGATCTGCTAAGTGTTATCGGAAACCAATACATAAGGTAACACGCTTTGATTTCTCCTGCACACGTCTTAACGCATAAGTTTAACGCTTAATTTTTCTGTTGCAAACCCAGGTTTCCATATGGCCGGGTCAAACAGAAGAAGAGTTCTGCCTGGGGCAACAGCCAGGGGGGCATGGGTCGGTGACTCCTTCAGGAGTCGTTAGACTACTCGCCTCCCACCAAGGCGAACCGGGTTTGGTTCCCGGCGGGGTCGCACCCGGATTGTTAGCATGTGAGAATCCGTGCCGGACGATGCCGCGGGTCGGCGGGTTTTCTCGGGGGTTTGAAGTGGTATGGCAGTAACCAAGCTATGTAGTTCATTCACGGTTACATCCAACTTTTCTAAAGCCCTGCTAAAGTTATACTTCCTGCATATTTTTGCGCCTCATGCAAACAAAGCTTAAAACCAAATATGAAAAATTTCACCAAAAGGACATCGCACCACATTTTTGCGCGCTCAGTTTATTAGTATTTTCCATTATAACTATTTTTTACTAGGCATTACCAACATACCTATTTTATTCCTGTTTTTATTCGTATTAATAATAAACTAAATATTATAATTTATAGATAAAATGTAAGTAAAAATTCAATGTAACCAAAAGAAGTTTTTTTTATGTTAACAGAAGTTTTATACGCTTGTGATACGTGAATATGCGAGGAAACAAGCAAACACGTCATACATGGGGTGATTTTTTAAACGTTTGATCCAGAAATTGTGAAGAAACAGCGAATATACTATTACAGTAAAATGACTGTCAAAGAACAACGGAATATTCTGGTGGGATTGAATTCTAGGTGATTCCGTAAGCAAATTCAAGTAGGAAATATATGGGGCACCTTATACCTAAATTAATATTAATATACGGGAGGTATGAGTCCCTGAACATCCAGTTTTTACGCCGTATTTTCGCGAAATATCGAAAACGAAATGAAATCAACCCCGTAACGTAGGCCTGCAAATTAATTTTTAATTTCAGGTGTTGGAAAAGAGGAAATTTTAGGTTTTAAATGTACATAACTTGTTATAACAAGTGGCACTTTGGAACCTACGGAAAATGGTTTCAATAAATCCACGGTACAATACGAAACCAATCATAAAATAGCCTACAATGACAGATATGAACGAGTGTACTCGGGATAATATGTTAAGGAGTAAAATTACAACTCTCCGAAGGTTGTTTTGTCTTACCGGCATCTACAACCTAAGAGCATACTCTCGTTAATACCTCCCACCGTAATGAAAAAATCAGGTTACCGTCTGTGTACTTTCAATGCACCTGAATGTTTATTTTCTATCGTCTTCGTTTGTAAGTAAGGCTCTTTCCTATTTCGCCTTTTGACTGAGCCAATGGGAATTTCGCTACCATAATACTGAACGCTAATGACTTCTGTCTCAATAATATCCTATACGTGTAGTAAAATGATGCGTTTAGCAAAGTAAGTTATAATAAAATACTTTTGCAATCTCTCGAATAAAAAAATATTGAAAATTGCGAAAAATTTGTGTGTGCGTGTGTGTGGATGTATGGTAAGTGGTGTCTAGATTGCACTATTCATTCAAAGTGGTATTACTTACTTGGCACACAAATCGCAAACGTTCAGTTGGAATAGCCATTTATTCCGCGATCTCTAACCACACCGCACCGCCAGCAAAATGGCGTCACTGGCCAACAACATGTCGGAACGCCGATCGCCAATCAACGCCTAGTCTCGCCAGTCGGCTGGCCCAGCCAATAAATAAACCTTTCGCAGTACGCTGTAAACAGACCCGGTGGCCTTTGCAGAGAACCTCGCGCAGCCAGAGAATTCGTAAACCCAATTCAAAGGAACCCCCACGTTATTTCACTTTCACTTATGTGTGCTTGCCAATTCTGTAGTTGAGTATTAGAGTACCAGTGCTCTCACTGGCCCAGTCAAAAAGAGAAAAAAATCTTCACACGTAAACGACAGAAAAGTTGATGTAGATATCAAGTTTTACGGGACGCATTTAAGTACGCAGTGGCAAAATAAAACAACACTGCACAAGCAACCAGGATTGGTTGGCAGCTCCTTATGATTGGGAAGGTACACACTTGTTGCCTAACGGAAAATGAACGGCAATGACCTGCAATAAAATACTGTAAAACGTGTCAAAAGCAAGTTTAATTTGTAAGCAGGGCCCGCTTTTTTTCGATTCGTCATACGAGACAAAATCGGGGGCGATAATAAGCCTACTTACAAACCTTACAAAAATATTAGCCTAAAAATTTAATCATTCTGATTGCATCAAAGCGTTTCACGCTCACTTTGAGGTAAAATAAAGTTTTTACACCGCTAACCTAAGCAGCTATGCTAGAACCAAACAGTGAGCGTTAAGTTGTTACGCTGGACTAGTAGATAATTCGTGTCAATCAGCAGTTATATTCTGTTCCAAGGCTCTAAAGGCGATGATGTTTATTGTACTAATAACTTTTTAGTGGGGAAAAAATCGAATTTATCGATACTGAAAAGATTAAAATTAATTTTCAAAAAAATTTTGCGTATTTTTCTAGTTAGTTAACAGGTTGCCGAGTACTAAAAGTGTGTCATTTAATTTCCTCTCCCCAGTTTTAATTACCAACAAAATTAATAGGAAGTGTGTAAAACGTGTTATTTACGAAATCAACGTATTTTAACAGTCACTGTTTAAATTACTGCGGCTGTTCTTAATTGTTCTCAGTTACCAGTTGGGCCAGTTTAGGCTTTTTTTTTTCTGTGTATCAAACCTACAACACAATAGTTTCGTGGTCTGTACGTAACTTCAGTGACATACACTGCAACACGCAGACTTAATCCCGTAATTAATCTATATGAATATGTAAAGTACTTGTTTTATTGTATCTACGATCGTAGCATTTCTAGAATAATTTAATATTGTAAGTATTAAATTATCTGTATAGGTACTTTAATCAACTGGTGAAAATGCACTTCCAAATTCGGTGTTGAGCATAGTACAAGCGGCGACACTTACCTTAAGTAAACGTTTCCTAATAAGTAAAAACTTCCAACTTGAAGGCAATTATAAAAGCGTTAAAACACATTAACAATGTCGAAACACCCCATATTGCTATACTTTAATTTCCTACGAACGTCACACACTAGACCATCACTTACGTGAACATACAAATAACTACTGTCAGTATCCACTCACGTGTACTGGCAACGTGACCAAGTATCGAAGGTAGGGCAAAATAAAAACACAAATAAATAAAAGATCAGTAAGCCTTTGTTATATGGCTACAGCCAGTACAGCACGCAATGGTTTTTAAAATACTCTTGAGCATATCGTGTTGAACAAAATGGTGTCACAATATATTTAGTAGGCAATCTTACTTTTCTGTAAAATTCAAAGTAAAAAGTTTTAATAATTGTAATAATTTATTAAAATAAAAAAACTTATATAAAAACCCTTTGTACAGCATTTCCTTTGGTTTTCATATTCTCCTATTGCAATGCCATTATTTTTCATGTATAAGTTCCCTCTAGTTCAGGTGAATACTTTAGCGACGTGCAATTTCTGGATAAATAGCCCTGCAGGATTAAATTAATGCGCAGATTTATAAAGGCTGTCGCAAAATGTAAAGTAAGGAAAGCTAGCCATACACCGTACGGTAATACAATATTTTGTTTTCACCAAATATAACAAGTGAGGGTATTATTTTTAATTTATGAATTATTCTCCACATTTAGGTGATACCATCACAGGTTTTTTTAAAGATATTTTTTAATATATACAGTGAAGTCTCGGTTAACCATCGCCCTTTTAAACCTGAGTTTATGTTAACCGTCAGTAAACTGACACGACAAGTAAAATAATAAAATGGGATACAAAAGAAATTTATTAAACTAAAAATGAAATAACTTTTTTCTTGCATCATATTATATCAAATTCAGCACATTATTGAGTTGAGCAATACGTATAATGTAATGTAATACATACTTTTGTCAATGAATACCCAGTAAAAATAAATTCTGTACGGTGCGAATTGCGAATGACTCACGTTTGTTGTTTATGTATAGGGGCAGTGATATTTCGTGAAAATATTTCGAGACAAGATACAGTCCAAAGCACTGTAGGGTTGTCCAGCTTCTTTGATTGGTTAAAAAATGTTCTGACTCGTGTTAACTGTGTGCGCACGAATCACGAAGGTTCAGTGTCGGAGTTACTTAGTCCTGAGTGGCTTGGTCAAAGACGGACATGGCACCAGCAGCAAATGGAGGTATAACAACAGCTGAGGTGTGTATATAGTATTGAAGTCTACTGTGTACTCCGATTTTTACGCGAAAAGTCACTGGCCCTATTTATTTACAACCTACATATGTACTTCGTAGAATCGTTCCATCTTCCTCACCACCCTACTGGAATTCTTAGACACTCATCCACCCTCCCATTCCTACAGTCAGTTCAGTAAAGGTAGTCACTTAGTCAGCATGACATTGTCCTCAGTTTGTTGTCAAAGCGTAGTGTGTTTAAAAATGTCTGAGAAACGGAAATGTGTTGTATTGGGACTTTCTCAAAAACTTGAAATTATAAAACGACTGCGTAAAGGGAAAGCGCCACGAATATCGCTCCGCTATATGGAATCGGGCGGACGACAGTAAATTATATTAGGAAAGATGCAGATACACTCAAGGATTGCCCCAAAATAATTAGCCACAGTGATGCTGAAAACATGTTATCCCAGCGCATTGAATGGCACGAGCAACAAGAAGAGGCAGATGCTACACAGATATTATTCCTACGTAAGATACGCAACATGGCAGCAACAAAAGTCAGTGGAGTATTACAACAAAGGAAAATGACAGATTTTTTTAGGTAGGAATATACTACTGAACATATACATAATATTACCATATTCAATGTTGTTATTTTATCAACATAATAAACAGAAGTCTACAATTTTTAATATCATATACATACTGTGCTGTACATACTTCTATTGATTGCTACCTGTTTAAAATATAGTGCTAAATATCGTACAAATTATTATCGCTATTATCTGTAATGTCTTTATGAAGGGGAGGGGGAATTTCTAGTATCCATCTATTCTCTCAACCATCACGGTGACGGTCCCGAGACTGACGGATATTGGAGACTTCACTGTATATTAAAATAATTTTTCAAAGGGGAATATCTGTCGCCATATGGGATTTTTAAATTTTTGCCTAGTTTTTATTTAGAAGGGCATACTAAAATGTTAAGCAATATGGTGTGTAAAAAAATAGCTGCCCGATACTTTTTTACATCGTTACATTTTCGCTGCCATTAAATTTTTTTCAGCTGGAGCGGAAGAAGTAAAACAATTCAGCATTTTACTTCTTCCACTCCAGCTTAAAGTATAATTATCGCATTGAAAATGTAACAATATAAACAGGCTCAAAAATTTTATTTTCAAATATTATCATGTAAAAATTTTCATTGTAGTTTTTAAAACACAAATTAGGGAGGAAAATTTAAAAATCCAAAATGGCCTCAGATATTTTTTCTCAAATTTGCTTATATTACGCATTAAGCTGGGTTTACAGTAGCAAAATTTATGCGTTAAGATGTGTGCAGGAGAACAAAAGTGTGTTGTCTTATGTATTGGTTTCCAGTGATACTTAGCAAGTCGTGTACGTTGTTAGGAAGTTAGATTAGGAACGAAAGTAAACATGGCAGGCTTGCTGCCTGTTTCCATTGGCTGGAATTAAGAATTAAAACATTAATTGGAAACTGTAAATACAGAAGACATGTTTCCGTATGCTAGTTCAGCGCTTACTGCATAATTTTTAACACATTATATTTTATTGTCAACCCAGCTTTAATACTTTAATTCCTCCGAGTCCAATTTTATTTTTAAAAGTTGCTCCATTCTTTCCGGGTGCTGTTCTTTGGTTTGTTACTTGTGATTTGTTTACATGTTGTGATGCGGTTTAAAACGTCAAGTTTAGATGAGGCTAAACACAAAGAAATAGTTTGTTGTGTAGGCTGGTGTAATACGGAGGAAGTTTATTCTTGTGGGTAAGGTGCGAAATTGGGGTGGTTGATTTAATGGCTGTAAATTCCTTGTGAATGTGCTAATGCTTAAAAGTGATCAGAAACAGTTTTGGAACTCTATAGAATATTTCCAGGCACTTTTTCCAACTTTTAGGCATGCTGTGCAGTTCCTATAAATCAGAGTTGTGTTCATAAAGTAACTGTACAGTTTGGGAAGCTGTGTGGTATGTAGCAAATTTCTTAAAGGACAAACTTTGTTAAAACAGATCATGTTCCTAAAAAGGGCAAATTAGCCGTTTTAATCGTGAAAAACAATCGTAGTACTCCTAAACTATTATAATATAACATGCTTGGTTACGGTACACGTTATAATCACAAGTATTTCATTTTCATTTGACACTTGTCAAGCCCCATTTGATTTTACAGTTTAACTATACTGGTAAGTAGAAATTGAAATATAATAAAAGCGTACTGAATCACTCTTTCGATGCTTTACACTTTTTCGAGAAGGAAATGATGAATAGGAACATAATCATTGAAAACTGCATAATTTATGCCCGTTGACAGGACTAAACAAAACTATGCTAGGGGACGATTAAAACAAACAATTAATCTTAGTTGCACTTAACTGCATCTCATTCGTACGCCAATTAATCGGGTAGCAAGTCTTCAATTTCATAAAAATTCTTACAGCAAACACATGCAAATATATTACTGTATTTTGTGAAACGCAAGGTTTCATTTTACCGTAGGGTCACACCTTCAAAAAACGTTCATTATTGTGTGGTAGGTTTTAAGGTTAAGTGGGACTTGTATGTTCAATACTGATGTTTCCAATTACAATTTCATCCTCCACAGTATGGTGTACACTAAAATGTACACAATTTTTTTTACTGGTAAATTTAAAAACAAATGTGCATGTTTATGCAGTGCCTGAACCCTGTGGTGGAGCATTTAGAATTTAACTGTGGCACCGGAATATTCTCGCATCATAACGTTGAGGAGGAAATTGTAATTGGACGCCCATCGAGGCTGATCTCTCGGATATTGTTTACTGCGGTCTTGATTTGTGTGCACGCAACTGCTGCCTCCTCGGAAAGAGTTCAGCCAAACGTAACTGTTCAACATTTTTTCTTTTTTTAATACAGCTTGTCGTCGCTAACATCTTTGCGAAAAGTCTTTGGCTCGGCTCATGACACCAAGCACCAATAAATAATAATAATTATACATTAAGAGGTGATGTGATAATGTTCTCACGCAGTATGATGCCAGCAGAGTGAGTGTAAGGAAGGAGGTGCTATTTAATTTTTAATTGCATTGGTAAAGCTGAAGATTTTAATTTTCCGCAGATTTCCAAATACAATAGGACATCACTGTTGCAATCCCGTTTTTTTAAGGCTATCTTTCGAGACTCATTTTTGAGGTACCATGAAAAATTCTGTAAAAGAAAAAAATAATTGAAAATTTGAGGGAAATCAGCCAAAAAATAAGTTGCTGCGCATTGCGTTTTACTTGTCAAACACTGGACTCCAAACAGTGCATATCTAAAAATAGATACAACCCCCATTTTGACGTATAGGGGTTGAGGTGGGTAAAAATCTATAAAATTTTCCAAACCCTCAATTAAGACCATCTGTCACTAACAACCCTATTCCTGGAAACCGCGAGGGATCTTAACAGTGTAATTTAAAGCCCCAATATTAAAGAATCTTTCTCGAGTGATTTTCCACATTTCTTGCATTATTAGACAGTGTTATAGAGGGTAGTGTGGTTCAGGGACGACCACCTGCTGCTGAGATGGAACCTGGTGACGGAGGAGACAGTGACGGTGGCGGAGCTGCCCCCGGAGGTGTTCCCCACGGACATGGACTGGTTCCCGCGGCCACAGTCAACTGGCGGCAAGAAGCCGGGCCTCGACCTGCTGCTGCTCACCGCTGCCGATGGTAAGTCTGCCCCGAGGGGTGCGTCATGGTGATGTTAAGAGGAGTCTCTAGGTACTCGTGTTTTTTGTTTTTTACGACTCAACTGTGTAAGACTGCAGAACATCGATAAATAGTTTTGTCACCAAATTTGTGGTAGATTTTGAAACGTCGGCTCGAGAGTGGCTGTAAAAATAGGTTTCGAAGAATTTGTCTGAAAAATGAGTCTCAGTACAAAATTGGGATTTAATACCTGCCTCCAATGTATTTGACCATAAGTAGTGTAAGGCTCTGTATATTTGTAAAAAATTTCTGGTACTGTTTTAAAAAAATTATATTTTGCAGAGTTACATATTTGCAGTAGTTACAGCAAGGAAAACTTGTGGGATGAAAGGAAAGAAAGTTAGTTATGACAAATATAATTCATAAAATTAAAAAAAACTGTGTGTGTGTATGATTGATAGAAAATATAGCATTAGAAGAAAGGAGTTTGAAATGTCTATGAGCCACAAAAGGGCTACACAAGTCTTGGGGGAATTACAACCTTGATGTTTTTTTTTCCCTAGACTCGTGTACGTTGGCATAAGAATACATAATGGGTAGCCAAGAAGTAGAATTTCAGCAGGGATCCAAAAAAAGTTGGAAGTCACCATGAATAGACTACGCTTCGTTTTTTATGTGTGTATCATAGCATCACGTAGGAGGTGATAGAACAGTTGGGAGAGTGTGGCTTGTGTTTGGTGAAAGTTCAGCAAATGCAGCAACGTGGTTGGTTGCAGGCAAGTTCCACCTGATCGGTAAGAGTGGTCGGCTGGAGAAGAGCGTGGACGCGCACAAGGGGGCGGTGCTGGCCGGCCGCTGGAGCTACGACGGTGCTGGCTTCCTCACAGGTGCTGCTTGAAAAAAATATCCTTCGGATACTTATCTGTCCGTTTTAAAGAAATATGTACAGTAGAGCAGCGGTGGACTGGGAATAATAATTTCTAAGTTCAAATAATATGTAGAATTTTTTTATTATAAATTTTTAAAATTATTGTAATTGACATGCATTATTTATTACATCTGAAAAATACTACAGAACACTAGTATGAAAAATGAACTACGTACGCAATCACATAATGCACTCGACAGGTCTACGCAAACCAATTATTATCACAAACAGCAATAAAAAAATTTTTTAAACACAGTTTCACTCTTGGAAGTTTTTGCTCAGTAAAATGTGTGAGATCAGTACGCACATGTTTCATGGACCTCCGGGGACCGCTTCAGCTATGTTTGCGGGCCATTTCTAACGTTATTTTGGAAAATTGCAGTGAGCCCCTCGAGTCATGTGCACGGGCGGTGAATGGCCCGCAGATTGCCATCACCTCACTGTTGCATTAAAGCATCGATAATCTGGGTTTCAATAATCTGGTCTATCAAAAAGCCCAGATTGTCACCTAACAAAAAAAAAAAAGACTCGTATTGAGAATGTACTGTATTTCAGAGTACTATAAGTCAAGTGCTTATAGCTATGACGAGGGTTGATTTGACTCGCTAGTCATTTACCTTGTCCTCCCTCCCATGGTGTTGAACGGCTAGCGGGGTAACATTGGCAGCAGTGAAACTAGAAACTATCCATTTATGTACATGAACAAAGTTGTGCGCTCTGCCTTTGTGCATTTTGTCTATTCTGTCCTAATCACATTTCTGTATAGCTGTTTTTTTTTTCATGAACTTTTATTGATATCAAAATGGCATCAGCAGGATTTAGCTAGAAGAAACACTGACTTTTCAATAATTTATAAAATAAATTGAAATTTTAGAGAATATATCAATGGGTGAAATTGGTGCATATTTGGTGAGAATGTTTGTAGTGAGAACAATCAGTGATTTTAAGACAGAGCAGCTTACTAGCATATGTATCAAAGTTGGACTCCAAGAAAGGATTGAAACGGTCTAGATGCTCTAATGAAAAATGTTTGTAGTAGAGTGTAACAGCTTTTCGTTTTTATTTACAGTTTTAATTAATAAGTAATTCTTTCAGAAGTTGATAATCCCAAAGGTTCAGATCCCAGTTAGTTCAGATTATCTCAGCTCTCTTGTACATTATTTCTGTTTGTAATGGTATGATTGCTTAAGGTAGCTTAGATACTTTTACAGTGTAAAGCATTTCCCTCATTACCTAACTAGCCAACAGTTGTTAATTTTTTGAGTACAGTTAGCTGGTTCTCAATTGATTATTGAGCTCTTTTGAAACAAAAATTTTAATAAAGGTGTTTGCTTTTAACTGCGTGTATTTTAATATATTGAGTGTAGCATTATTAGTGTTGGAAAATATATTAATATTTTTTTACATGCAATAACAGAATCAGATTTTCAAAAATAGATTTGAAACTAAAGTCACAGTGAAAAGTAGATAATTCCAAAACAATGACCATCTCGTCCTGCTCGAGTGAGTGAAGAGATTTGGGCTGCTCTTAACAGCGATGTCTTAAGAGCAGATGAGAGTGAAGCGAGATGAGAATGTAGCAGCAGGGAAAGAAAGGGCAGGGTAAACGGGAGATTCCAGAGAAAACCTGCCGACCGACAGCATCGTCCGGCACGATTCCCACTTGCGGAAATATGGAGTGGCCCGGCAGGGGATTGAACCCAGTTCGCCTTAGTACGAGTCGTCCTGCTCGAGAAGAGGGCATAACCGCAGCCCTGCTTGTTGCTTGCAGTGGGCGAGGACGGGCAGGCAAAGGTGTGGTCTCGCAGCGGCATGCTGCGCTCGACAGTGGTCCAGGGGGACAGCCCTGTGTACAGCGCCGCGTGGGGCCCCGACAGCACCCAGATTCTGCACACGCTCGGCAAGACGCTCGTCATCAAGCCCCTCGCCCCCAACAGCAAGCCACACCGGGTCTGTGTCCGTCTTCCCGCCCTGTTTTCAATATTGTGTGACCTTTTTTAGGTGTTCTCTGTTGAAACACTATCCTGCAGTATATTAAAAAAAAATTTTGCAACATCACATAATTTAACATGTCGAAAGCAGTCTTCCTTGGCAATAAATCAAAATTTTTAGTTACCTCAGAAATATTACTAGGGTTTGTACATTTTTATAATGCGGTAGTTCTCCACCTTTATGCATCTTTATGCTTCTTGAACCTTCATGGAAAGTGTCTGTAAATGTCATACATTTGTATGGATAGATTAAACCACAGATAAAGTATAACAATTGAAATAAAATTAAACATTTCAATAACAGTAAAATTGTGTGTTCTTAAGTTGCACATATTGATAAACAAACAATTTAACATTTTATAAAGTTATAAACATTTGCCATTTCATGAGTATGCACAGTAAAATCTATAAAGTGCTTAACTTTATAGTACTTTTCACCACAAAGTGCATCTTTCAGATCCCAGAAAGATGTCAGATGCGATATTAAATACTTGTTCAGTATAAAGTACCCTTCATTCAGTATTAAGTACAAAATAGACATTGTACTTCACATTGTTCAATATGAACAACTTGATAAACAACTCGTGCAGTGTTTCCCGCTTTCATAATAATGGCGGAGCTCAAAATGTTAGTCCAGAATTGTAACTGTTGTGTGCTGTACCATCCTGCATGGAGCATCTGCCTGCTCCTCTGCTCTGAAACCAACTACACCACACTGTGGCATGTATATCAGATAAGTCATTGGCACCCAACAAGCTTGAAGAGAAGTGGGGCACAGTACGGCGAGGTGAATCGGTACCCTACCCGTTTGCGCGTCATTATTAGGTGTACGATACATGTGCGGCCCACCATTCTGCCGCAGCTCCTGGCATAGCCAGAGCGGTGTGTGCAAAGAGTGGAACACAAAGTGGCGATGAGTTTTGAGGAGTCTCGGGAGTGGCTGTCGAAAATTGAACCCTGTCTCAACTGAGCACCAGTCGAAGTGACTTGCGCCACCCACAGGTTGGACGCTAGTTCTCGAGCCTTCCTCTTCCCTCCTTCCTGAGTCTGATATATAGACTTACTGTGGCATACAATTGCTTAGATGAATATGTGTTGCTTGCGAAAGTCATACGTCTTGAAGCCCCCCACTCACCCTTACAATTCCAGCTAATGGTTTCAAAGCATTCTGTATATAGAAGGGCTTAAGACCTTAAGGCCATTTCACACAATCAAATATTTATTAGATTCAATTTATTGAACTAAAAAATCACTTCATTTGTCTGTCGGTAAATTGCATTCAATTAGCTTTGAAGTCAAAAAAATACCAAAAGTAAATTGTTTTATTAGTATGTACGACTCATGCACGACACAAAAATAATTGATTAAACCACAACAAATTTTCTTTATATTGATATACATTTTCTATTTTAAAATTTGCATCCTTATTTTGTAACAACTTCAAATGTGTGCACACAACTCAATTATTATGGGATTACTTCTATTCATATTGTCAGAAAAGCTGTGATCGGCGATTGAAATTTAGGATTCGAGAAAGTATAAAACATGTTCTAAACGAAAATCTTAAAGGAAAACAAGATATTCAAGAAATTGTAAAATAAAATGGCCATGATTATGACATTCGTACGTCATATATTATTCAATGAATTGACTGCAATAAAATTTGAAGAAAAATTTGGTAGTGTGAAAGGGCCTTTAGAGTTACCAGTGCAGATTGAACATGAGCTGTTTTGCACATTGAGGAGGTGCAAGACGTGAGGTAGTAGTAGCCGTGTTTCTCCCCATCTTTGGTCCCTACTCTCGCGTAGCTGCTGATGCTATGAGTCTGAAGTCATCTCGGGTGATGATTCACTATTGGCAGGTGAGACGGTGAGTGGCGCAGGGATTTTTGCTAATCCGTGCGCCACTCCTATGTTTGCACTCACCACATATCATCTGCGTATGCCATGTGGGCAGCAGCCACTCAACCCTACGCAGCAATCTGCGTACCCGAGGAACTCGTAATGCCTATGGGGCATGGGAAACGAGAGAGGAAGGAAGCATAGCGTGTTCACGTAGTCGTAGTGTGACAGACGAAAGCCTCATCGGCATTTACAAATGCGGTGACAGGTCAGGAGTAATGCCAGACGTATGTGCTGTACCAGGTAAATAAATAAAGTAAAACCTCGCTGTTCCAACTTATTTTATTAAGACCATCTCTCTTTAATGATCCGTTTTTGAGGAACTGTAAAAACTTCTGAAAAAAAAGTTTGAAATTTAAGGGGAAATCAGCCGAAAAATAAGTCTCTACGGATTGCGTTTAACAAAGCAGTACGCAACTCATTTACAGAAATACTTCTTAAGTGTCCCATAGTGTAGAGTTGTAGAATAAATTTACAAAGCTGGAAAAAATGATTTGGTGATGTTCATGCAAGTTATAGTTGTTGTGTTTTGGTTTTATGCAGTGGAAGGCACACGATGGATTGATCCTGAAGGTTGCGTGGAACCCAAGCAATGATCTCATTGTTTCTGGTGGCGAGGATTGCCGTTACAAGGTTAGCAGTGGTTATGTATACTGAATCATAAAGTATCATTGAGAGCACGGAGGTAATGAATTGTTCCTCCCCATGTTGAGTACGCAGCAGCAAACTAGATTACGTTTACCCGCAATATTAGGAGTGTGTTGAGCATGTACATATCAGTAAAGTTTATATCAATATTTGTTTTTATTCATACCCTTCAACCTTAAATTCAAAAATCCTCACCGAGTGAGATGGCGTAGTGGTAATCCTTCAGACTCACGCTCAAGAGAGCCTGGGTTCAATTCCCAGTCCGGCCAGCCTGATTTTGGTTTTCCATGGTTTTCCAAAATCCCTCCAGGCAAACACTAGGACGGTCCCTTACTGCAGGCCATGGCAGATTCCTTCCTGGCTCCTGTTTCTTGAAGCAGCTCGCTCTGTCTCTAATGACCCCGCTGTCGACGAGATGTTAGGCCCTACTTATCTTACTTATCTCCCTTACATATTCTAACTGTTCTCAGGAATGGTCTCGTAATTTTGCTGCACTTGTTACGTCTAGAACTTGCCAATTGGGCAGTCAGCTGTATTTAGATTCTTTTAAAAATATGACTATTTATTCTTATCAGTATCACTTTAACAGTTTGAATGATGGAACATCTAAAATAACTAATTTGCCCCAGAATTGTGTTTTGAATATTTGCTAGTTATCCAAAAGGGAATCGGAATAAACTAAAAACATCAAAGTTAGTTACATATTTCTTCAGCATACTTGCTGGCCAAATTCATATGCTGTATATTAACTGTGAATTGTTTTTCTCGTCTGTGTGTGTGTGTATGTAACTTGTGTGACAGCAGAGGTAGGTGACAAAGTAATATGACAGAGATAGAGGTAAAAACATGGAGTAAGATAGTGGGAACCTCCAGCTCTCTGTCTAGTAGGTTTACAGGATGTCAAATTCCATGTTTTCACACTTTAAAATTCTTACTGGAGCATAATTGCACGTAGCTTATAAATTGTAAGTCTCTTGTTCAAGACTTCAAGGTAATATAAAACAGGTTTTCAACTCACACAAATCAGTGGTAGCCGTAGAAAAGAAGTCTAATTATTGCAAACAAGTGGGCAGTGTTGAGAAGGCATACGAAACACGCAGTTGTGCACTTAAAGATTTTACAGATGCTTGACAGGATTCTCCTTCGCCGAAGGGAGGGAAGTGGAATGGATCGGTGACAAGAGGGCAAGGGCAGGGGAAACAGGAGCAAGCCAAGAAAATCAAACCAGCCAACAGAGGCATCCTGTCACATCCTCCACAAGCGAAAATGAAGTCGCTCGGTTGTAAATTGGACCCAAATATCACCGTGGTGGGAGGCAGACATGTTAATCTCACTATCGCGGTGGCTCCTCATGCGCACAGGTTTGATGTGGTTGGTCGGCAGGTGTGGGACACCTACGGGCGGCAGCTGTACTCCAGCCTCGCCCACGAGTACCCCATAACATCACTCTCCTGGGCCCCAGACGGAGATCTTTTTGCGGTCGGCTCCTTCAATACGTTGCGTCTGTGCGACAAGACTGGTGTGAGTAGCTCTGGTGTCTGCCGTTCGTGACTTGTCAACTTAATTATTTAGTAGTGATGTGTTAAATTGATTCTTCAATTCTTCCATTTGCCACACATTCTTCTTAAAGAATCTGAATGGAAAAATCATAATCTTTAACCACTGATTCCAATTTTTAAATGCTGCATGTATTTAGGACCAGCAGCTGTTAGTTGTGTTAGTTACACCAAATAATTTATGCTATACTGAATTTTATACATATCTGTTTTCATATTTTTCTGTAGTTTATTTTAAAAGTTGTGTAATGGGTTTTTTTTTTTTTTTTTTTATATAAAGATTTTTCTGTTATTATAAACATAACTAGACGTGTTAGAGAACAGCAATATGATCGGTCTTAGGATTAAAATGGGTAAAATACAGGAACTGACACATTATTATTTACGAGTATTTAATTTTCTGTTAGTCCATGAACAGTCACCTCACTGAACAGTGTTCAGTGAGGTGACTTGGAGGCAGATTCATGACTGGAGCTGTACACAGTAAGTAGGCGCCAGTCCAATAAGACCTTCTCATGCTAGTGAATAGTGAAGTTCTTTTGTAATGAGACAGCACTTTAAGTTTGTACACTGTTGCTGGTAATAACGTTGTGTGCGTCATACATTTCTCAGTTGTCCCGATGGTGCGAGTCGCATCTGATGTGGACCAACACTCTCAAGCTTAAGTTAGCGTCCTTTAGCCAATAATTTTTTTTAAAATTTTTTTATTATTTTTTATTGGACTTTATGAGGAGTTTCTTTCCTTCTTTTTAGTTTTTGTTGTTGAACATAAGGTGTGTGTGTGTCTGTATGTGTGTCCATCTCTGTACTTTCCCCTCCCCTCTTTGTTTCCACTACCCTCTCCTGCATCCTGTAACTGTCCCAATAATTTTGGTAATGAACCACCTTTGAAAATAAACATTCTGTTGTATTTTTTTTTTTTAGTCGTGATTTATTTTGTGTGTGTGTGTTCTTAATTATGAATAATTATGGATACTTATGGACATTCATCATACGCGAACTTACCGCCTCGCCATCTTGCCGGACTGCTTGCGAGATACTGGATACATGCGCGCTGCGCACTGTATAGTTCCACGCCCACACACACGATATAGTACATGAGAATATTCGACGCTCGTTACAAACTCAGAAACTCAAACAACTTCATTGTCTTAATACAAATACAGTTCATCTAAAAATAGAAGAAGAAAAAAACTGTTTGTTATGATGGCTAGTGTGATTAATGTATCTGGGACTGTACATGTTAACACATTTTAAGGTATTACCTCATCTAATTTTATTTGATGACTCTTCGAAGTAGTAGATTGAATATTCACCGTTTTAGTTTTACGTATTGCTTATGCACAGTGTCTGAAATATGTCGAATTTGCAGCACACAACAATAGATTTTGTCAATTTTTAAAAAATGTTTTTCATTAGAATAATTTTATGTGTGCTTGGTTCATCAGATGTGCAAATATGATCGTGTGTTGTTTTGCATAGTGTTCGTACTGGCTGAGATCTGAGAAAGTGAAAGAAATGCAATAAGCACGCAGGTTAAGTTCTGCATTGTTTAAGGTCGATATCACCTTCTATATCTTTTAAGAACCTCCTACAGTTGGTGTATTGAACATTTTTTTTTTTTTTCCCCACCAATCATCATTAGTTATCATTACCTATCACCATTTCATCAATTATCATCATCATCCATCGCTGCTTCCAGTCTTTGGCTGATAGTGAAATGTCTCGATCTCCTCCTATCTCTCCTGTACTCCTGCTGTTATCTGTTCCTCCCACCTCCTCCTTGGGCTTTCCTGGAGCCTTCTTCCCAGGTATTCAATTTCCGTAATTTGTTTGGGCAGCCTATCTTTTCTCATCTCCGTACTTGTACTTCATTCTAGCCTTTTCAGTAACCTCTTGTATTCTTGTTCTCGTGCTTGCACAACTTCATTTGTAACGCTCTCCCGCCTTATTATTGCCAGCATGCTCATAGTAAACAACAAACAGCAATTTTCAAAACGTTTGTGCAGACGCACGAGAACCTTAAAAAGTACAGACAGTTTGTAATATTTAGTGTACAGTCAACTCTCAGACCCCGGGAATAGCGACCCTCTTGAAATAACAATCCTTTTTTTTGGGTGGACCATGAAAAAAAATTCAATTAAATAATTTTTCTAGCAATAGCGACTCCTTCAAAATTAAGAACCCTGTTCCTGGGAACCATGAAAGGTTGTAAAATCGAGAGTTGACTTACATGTTAATTTTTATGCACATAACTGTATACAAGTAATATTGTGCAAAGAAAATAATTTGTATAAAAATCAACATTAATTTTAAAACATGACAATGTCTCAAGTACAAGTACTCACAGGCTGTCATTTGTACATAAAAACACACACACATAGTTGGACGACACAGTTTATTCGCTCAGAAATAATGAAAACACCTTAGCTACATTTATCACTTTAATAAGTGAGTGTACGAATGTCTCACGGTTTTTAGGTTTTCAAAATACAGCTACACTTTTACAGTGTGGTGCCGCAAAACTCATTATTGGTAACTTATATGCCAACTTCACTTGTGCATTTTTTATGTGAGGAATTTTGTTGGTTATAACATTTATGAAGGCACTCAAGAAATTTCCACTTTATATAAGGGAAATTTTATATTCGTAAAACATATTTTTGGACCTAGAAAGGTAGTTTATTAACCGGGAAAATGTTATACCGGGGTTCTACTGTATTTATCGCTTTCCTTGTAAAATAGGGGTTTATTTTGCCTTTACTTGTGTCCAGAAAAATGTTTATGAAGTCCCTCTCATGGTTCACAAATGCTCAGGTAAAGAGCAGCGGTGGCGAATCAAGTTATTTTCGTTTCCTGTTAATGAGGCGTATGTGCCGCGGCAGTCTTGCGGCGCAGTGTGATTGACGCTCTGTGTTTGCCAGTGGTCGCACTCGCTCGAGAAGCCCAGCACGGGCAGCATCTTCAACATCGCGTGGTCCAGCGACGGCACGCAGGTTGCTGGGGCGTGTGGGAATGGACACGTCATATTTGCCCACATTATAGAAAGGTGAGTGTTGCTTTCAGGTATAGGTCAAGGCAAATTTACTTTTTTAGAAATACCACATTTTGGTGTTGTCTGTTTTATTATGGAAGACGCGTAAATTGAAATTTAATTACTAAATTAATGTGGTATTACAAGAAAAATTTTCCTGTGTTATTTCAACACAAATTTGTTATTAATAATTGTGAATCAGTTAACAATAATTTATCTCCTTATATGCTAGTTAAGGTTGCAAGTAGGCCGCTAGGCTACCAAAAATGTATAAAACAACAGGATTACAAGTATTCGCAGTGTAGTACTTGTCGACAGGCGCACAAGCATGCACACACACACACACACACACACACACACACACACACACAGAAGGACGACACATTTTCACGCGGTTGCGTGATCGCCACCTGATGAAGCTGGCCTAGTCAGGGAAATGTTGCGACCGCGTGAAAATGTGTCGTCCTTCCTTGTGTGTGTGTGCCTGTCGACAAGTACTACTCTGTAAGTACTTGAATTCCTGCCCTTTTATATATTTTTTTATCCTTATATGCATATTTGTATTTTTAAAATGTTATTATTTATGCAACTGCTTAAACAAGAGTAAGCATTTTATTTGAAAGAAGGTAATGTTGAGATTCCTAGACAATGTCATTTTTTTGTTACAATCTTATGAATGACTTGGATATTGTTTTAGTCAGAAAAGAGCATTCCATCCTGGAAATGAAACCATTTTTGCATTTGCTTTCACAACTTTGCTTCTCTCATTAAATTAGCATTTTTGTCTTATCTACACAGTATCTGATACTCACTGCTGTTTCTCAACCTGCATGATAACCTCATAAAATTAATTTTTTTCTTACCATTATATGAAAACTTTAATTATACGTTAGCACTTTGTTTATATTGGATACAAATTATTGGTCATTGTTTTGCATATAAAATAGTGCATTTGGGCTCAGTTTTGTTTCATTTAGAATTTTAACTTAAATTTTGGTGCCAGGCGTAATAACTTGCGTTTTTATATTATTTCGGTTTCATTGCTATTCACCAAATAATATTGGCTCTACATATGTAAAATTAACATTGCTGTGGGACTAATCAGTTTGTTCATTAGCCGTCCAAGTGAAACTGTGGAATTGTTAAAATTGTAAAAGTGTTACTAATTTGCAACTTTGCACATTATCCCTTTAAAATATTAACCCGAGTGTACTCATTCACGACTGACATGTTGCAAATTAGGTGAGATCATGGTCGATGTTGTGCAAGTCCGGAAGGTAACGCCAATACAGACATCGCCTTTCCCTGGGCAATTCTATTGGCTGCTGCTGACGCCCCAACTATTTGATAATTGGTTGCTTCTTGTGCCATGGATGCACTGAAACACTTCCCGTAGGTAACAAAGTGTCAGTCACTGCAAGGCATTCGTTAGCACATTTCACACCAAAAATTTCTTCTTTCGCAACACCTGAATCGAAATATCAATGTGTACGTTAATGGGTTAATGTGTATGAAATGAGAAAACCTATCTTCAGTGGCCATAAATTTAAACTTTATACTCGTAATACAAGGTCAACTCTTACAACAATTTTAAATTGCTGCCAACCTAACTGGGAGCATGCATGTCACTGTGTACCAAAGCTCATACGTAGTTATGGGCAGCAATTTTTTCGAAAGTTGTTTTCAAAAGTGCTTACTTTATCGTGAACAGCCTTTACCTCTATTCACCGCTGAAACATAATGAGTAAATAACTGACACAAATTTAAAGTCGATATTTTTTTTTTTTTTTTATTCTTTTGATTNTGTTTTCAAAAGTGCTTACTTTATCGTGAACAGCCTTTACCTCTATTCACCGCTGAAACATAATGAGTAAATAACTGTCACAAATTTAAAGTCGATTAATTTTTTTATTATTCTTTTGATCACATCATTCCAAAGCAAAGTATTGTATTGTATGAGAACAATTTAAAAATTTTCTTACTCGAGTATTTGAGTTTGATTTGAGAGAAATTAAGTGAGGAGATATCAGCTACATGTGCACAGTTTTAATTACTTGCAGTGATCGTGGCAACGGCGCTGCCCAATACTTTCGTCAGTGTGATAAGTTGTTGCCTTTTCACACCCTCAGCGGGGATTTGCTGTTGGAGGGTAAGGCCGAGGTACTTCCCCCCCCGGACGATGGTGAAGCTGTGGTCACCGCTTGAATGGGGTTTTTCCTGGTGCCTGAGTTGTTGGCTTTGGCCACGTCAATAATTGTGCGTTGAGCTTTGGGTGGTGTACGGGCAAGCGATGGGCGAGTGGGTGCCCTGGTTGGAACGTAAGCTGGTGTAACGTTAAGGGCATCCACTACCCTGGTAACGTTAGCTGGCCGGACGAAGTTAAGTGTCTTCTTCGGCGACATAGGTGGCAGCCGAGATACTGCGCGTGGTACGCGCCAGAGGAGGTTGGAAGTGGAGTTTGCTGAGCGGGTGATTGACCCTCTTTGACGTGCAGCCTCCTCTTCCTTCCAGGTGTATACCTGGTTGTCAACTGGGCTGCTTTACCCTGCCCAGCCCTATAATGAGGCTATGGGTGGGGGGGGGAACCAATCAGGTTGATAGTGGGGGGCCAGAAAGAGGTATACACAGTCTGATGGAATGAGGGATGCAGAGGTCAGGTGAGGTGGAAGGCCTGTACTACTGGTCTTCAACCCACAGACTTGGCGCCCGGAATGTCGCAATCTGACTCAAGTTCCAAGTTGGAGGTTACAGTAGACGGCGAAGGGCGTCCACCCCCATTGCTCCCTGGCGCGCGGCATATCGCGATCTGACCCAGGTGTCACGAAGAGCAGGACTCCTGTTGGGAGTTGGGCTTAGTTTCCAAGCAAGAAACCTGGCGCGCATAACGTCGCGGTCTGACACAGGCACCTACTGGAAGATCGTACTCGAAGAGACAACTGCTCTAATGAGGCCCAGGAAGGCAAGCTTCCTAAGCTGCACTTCGAGACAGCTTATCGATAGGAGAGAAAAGGAGCAAGAGTCTTATTAGGACAGGTGATGAAGCGGAAAGAGAAAGGACAAGGTGTAGGAATACAGAGTGCTGGAGAGACAACTCGACCAAGTCTGATTTCTGCCTGTTTTATTGATTGCTCAATTAAAACACATAAACCAGCCTGTACCCTACTGAGGCCTGAAGGGCCGGTCCTAAGTTGCCGACTGGTATAGTCACCTATGTCTCGGAAGACGCTGCAGCGCGGGGGGCTGGGGCAACCTCAAAACTGCGGTACTCGCACTCGTGATAGCTGAGAGTAAGCACCTCTGCGGTTGCAGACAACTGCAGTGGAAGCAGTACGAGGCGGTGCAGACGGGCCGCAAGGTTGTGGAGGTGCGCGAGGTGGGCTCGGAGGTCCGGGAGCGGCTCGAGTTCCCAGACCGCGTGGTGAAGCTGGCGCTGGGACACGGCCGGCTGGTGGTGGTCACCCCCACGCAATGCCTCGTCTACAGTGCCACCAACTGGAACACCCCGGCCATCATCGAGCTGCGGCAATCCTCCGTGCGACTCCTGCTGCTAGCTGCAAGGTATGTGTCATCTCGCTACGATGCAGTCTCATCTCGCATGTAAACCTGAATCTCTCAGTTCTGTAGTTGAGGGGCTACAGTGGTGTGATGGTCAGACTGCTCGCCTCCCACCTAGGCGAACCGGATTCAATTTCCAACGTAATCGCTCCCGGATTTACACATGTGGGAATCATGCCAGACGGTACCGCTTATCGGCAGGTTTTCTCAGGTATCTCCCATTTTTTCCCACTCTTGCATTCCAGCACTTCTCCATACTCACCTCACTTCACCCTCACCGGCTCTCAAGGCCTCAATGTTATGAGTCGCCCAAATCTTTCCACCTCCCACTCTCTTGTTGACTGGTGTCCTCGTGATGTCTCCAGTACTCCACATCCATGGTTCCCATGTCAGCAGCTAACATGTGTAAGAAGGTCATGTAAAAAATGTAAAATGAAGAAACCAGCATTACATAACCGTTGCGGCTTGAAAGCAGGGTTGCGGATGATATGGGGGAGGCTGATGAAGATCAAGGGGGAGCTGGGGGCATGATGAGACGAGGTGAAGATGGAAATGCTACAGAATGCAGTGGTTGAGAAAGCTGTAGTACCTTGAGAAAACCCACGAGCAACCACTACGATTCCCACGTGCAAAAATCCAGGAGTAACGCCGTCGGGAATTGAACCCGGATCACCATGGTGGTGAACTAATGAGCAGATCACTTGCCTTCCAGGGATTATTTTTTTTAATTTACCTAATTATTGGAAAATATACAAAAGCATTTTTTATACTGTTGTACATTTGTGTGTTGATTCAGGAAGATATCTATATGAAAATTAATTTGCACACTAGTAGATCTCTGTGATGTAGGTGGTAACTCAATGGTTTATTGTGCAAGGAGGCATTGTTTCAAGTTGTGGAAAACAAATTAGGGTATGAGTAATTTTATATCGATTCATAGCCCCAGCATTCATGAAACAGCATTCTAAAAGGCTTGAAATTGTGTTGATATTCACCAGTAGAATTTTTGAAATATCACACAACCTAGGATCTTACAAGGTTGACTCTGGACACTCACCTATTTTACCAGTACGGAAAGCTGAACCCCCAATCAACCAGTTTCGTTAACGAAACATCCTTCATCCATTTGTATGGTTTTATGGTTTTTGTACTTAGGATGTATTTTTCTTAATCACATTTATTAGTGTGTCTGTAAACATAAACCTATGAAAACACATGTGTGAACTCCGCCGATATCAAACTTTGTTTATAGTTTTCTTACTTAAGAAATATACTGCGTCCATGTATTTTTTCAATCCCTCTGATATTGTACTTCTGGTACATTTCATTAAAAATGTTTACGGTAGGTGTTAACAAAATCGCCTAAAATTTGTGTAGCGGGATATAAGCAAATTTTAGCATTTAATTTTCATTATATACAGTCATTATGTAGTAAGTTTTTTAAATAATTTATAATTAATAATGGAGTTGCTTGATTTATCTTGGTGGTACTGTTACTTGCTATAAAGTTTTTTTATGCTGAGTGGGACTGTAATCTATATTTTGTTGGTCGCTTTCACACAGCCTGTAACTTACATCCGGCATTCCTCCCGACCAAATCCTGTCTAGAAATACTGCTCCCTTATTTATTTACGGTGTGGACGAGCAAGGAAGCACAGTTGGCTGACGTCGACGTTCGAATCCAGACGAGTAAATGAGTTTCACTTTGCTTTCACCCCTGAAAGACATCTCCTCCCTGTCTCTTCCCCCTGCAGCTACCGCCCTTCGTTAGCCAGCTGATGGAACCTAACGCTTTGTTTGATGAGTGCTGGATATCTGTCGCTTCGTTAGCTAATATTATAGGAACCAGGTGATAGTAAAGATTTAATTGTTTTATTTAACGTGTGTGAATATTCGGCTTTCAATTAACCAAACAAAACTTTTTATATATGCTGGAAAAAAAATTAACGCCATATTTGATCCTGCTTTTGGGGAAATAGAGACAAAAAAAAGGTCATTTGTAATTACTACAGTATATTTTTAATTGTTGTATAAAACAATGAGCATTGGAAATGCACTACTGCTAAAATCCATAACTACTGAAAATATTTTAAGGAGGCTGTAGGCCTATTGGAAAAAATAAAACATGCTGCATACTCCTGAAAAGTTGAATTACGTTGATGGCCCCCTCAGGTCTGGTGTGTGCGTGGAAGGCTGTGAGGTGTGTAATGTTGCAGGCACTTCCTGCTTGTGGAGAAGGCCGGCCTCTCCCTCTACAGTTACGAGGGCCGGCTTCTGGGGTCGCCGCGCTGGGCCGGCATGCAGCCCGACGCGCTCACCGAGGCGACCATAAGCCTCAGCAACGACACCATCGCAGTCCGAGACCAGCTGGACGACAAAAGTACGCTGCCTTCAGAGCCTTGAGTTTTTCCACCTACACGTTTCCCCCTTAATTATATTACAGGATCTGTAACCCATCATCACTGTGTAAAATGCTTGCAAGGAGGAAGCGCAACCTCGCATCATGTTTGTTTCCCGGTTCTTTGGTCCTCGTGTGTTGACCACTTTATTGCACTTATAGTTTGAGAACGTCTCACAGATTTGTACTATCCTGAAATGTTTTATTGGTGAATGTAGGGATCAGCCAAGAAAGTGTAACTTTCTTTGCTTTAAATTAGTGTTGGAACAATTTCCACATTTTAACCGATACCAATTCCAGATTCAATTACAATGTTCTGGAGTTCTTGTTGTTTGAAAGAGTCTACAAGAGAAATATTCTAAAATGGCATGAAAATTATGGTAATAAATATGTACCTGATAGACCAAGTTGATATTGCATGACAAGTGCTTAATAAACTCAAATATGTGATACACATTTTTTGGATTTTGTACAACTAGGTACGTATATTTTATTTTGTGTTTCTAAACTCTTAGAACTTCAAACAAAAATGTAAGGAACTTTAGTCGTGGTGTAGTAGTCTAGGATTTTTCTCACCTCTTGAAATGTTCATGCTGCAAAAATTCTCACACTATGCAATTTGCATCATTTTCTGCCATGGCAAAGTGGTTCACAACTCTGCTTTGCCATGTTCACCAACACCTAGGCCAAATATCTGCTGCTTCCAGAATTCAACCATTTTATAAACATCTCAAAACTGAAAGTTTACGACTCAGTATAATTATTTACACAATTCACAATGGAGAATATAAAAAAATAGATAGCACATGTGAAGATTCCTATGCGATGGCACCTTGCATGGCTTATACTTCTGATAACGCAAAGTGCATTAAATTATTTCATGGTCATTCGCAGGCAACACTCGTAAAATAATTCAGCATTTTCGGGTGCTACTGTAGTTTGGTACCAAAAGAAATTTGTTTATTAATAATCACTGGAAGCTTCAGAAATAGCACAGAACTGTGTGCTCCACATCTAATATGTTACTCATCGTATCTACCCAAATATAAGACCACCAATTTTTTTTTTTTCCAAATTTTCCTTCCAAAAAAATTATAGGTCTTCTTATTTTCGCATACTAAACATTTTGAGGTTGATGTATTTTCTGGAGTAGTAACAAATGTTGGTCAGTGGTTTTTTGATTAGACATATGTTTCATTACAGTAGAAGGTATTTAACAAAATCTTAAAAAACATTAATGCACGGGTTCTATAATTAGCAAAATACACATAGGGCTGAACAAACAAAGAGCATTTGACGTGTAGTGCATGGCATATTGAATTGCAAAGAATTTTGTATCGTAACACTTTTATTTAAGTGCCAATATTAAATAATCATGCTGAATTACGTAACCAAATTATTTATGGAGCAACAAATTTTTCTTGTATTCCAAAGTAAAACTGTGTGTAGGCTGTTCACTGTAAAGTGAGCACTTTTGAAGCCCTAGTTACTTTTTTCATATCAGCCATTTTTTATCCTTCCACCACTTTTGTAAATAAATATTGCCATGTAAGTAATTAGCATAGTGTATATATTTCACCGGACTCAGAAGTAAACGTCTAAGGCTGCAATAAAATATATTTATTGATTATTATTCCAAATGAGAAGGCTTCAAATAGTACTCGCGTTACCGTGAATAGCGTATAGGTATTGTTATTTTCAAGGTTATCGTATATTCGGGTATAAATGGTGCAGTATATTTCTTTATAAAAATGACGGCTCTCACCAGTCGATGTAAGGGTGTGTGTGTGTGTGGCAGGAATGCGAGCGGAGATAGCGGGCTTGTGTTACAGGCGTGCACCTGCTGGAGCTGGGGCGGGGGGCACGCTCGCTGGTGGAGCTGCCAGCGCTGCAGCACGGGCTCGGCGTGGCAGAGGTCGCCCTGAGCCAGGCGGGCGCCGCTGCCGACCGCCAGCTCGCGCTGCTCGACCTCAACCGCGACCTCCACCTCCGCTCCATCTACAACTCCGCCCACCGCCGCCTCTGCAAGCTCGGTGCGTCCCTTACGCTCGCCCCGACGCTCACCGATTTTCCTCTTCTGCATGCGTTCACACTTTGGAATTATTTGCAGAACTGTCACGCGTATATTTATGTTTGGTTTTATAAGCCAGGGTCATTTGTATGGGTAAAATCTTAGAATGTTGCAGTAACACTAGTGCCATCTATGTACTGCAAGTTCAGACGGGTTAGGACAAGTCTTGACAGATTCCAAGGATGCGCAACCCCGCATAACATGAATATGGACATTCATACAGTATAACCACCGCACGACCTTAAGACATATCAACATTACAGTAATTAAATTTAAAATGATACATAAAATGAATACTTATACCTTAGGATTGAACCCTTTTTAGACTTGAGTGTATCCTAGTGGCATAAAAACTTCGTTAAAGGTACTGATTTTAATTTACAAAGTGTGTCAGCCATGAGTATAGACTACATAATATTGACAGTTCTATTCAGGAGTAAATAAGCTGTTCAGCTTTTATTACTGCAGAGCTATGATTTGCTTTTGCTCACATGTTTCCTGTGCAGTATGATCACCCTCCTCAGTCTAATCAAGGATCCGCGACCTCATTTCTCTGCCCATAAGTGTAAGTACACTATATCAGCACAAAATCTACCACTAACACCACATCAAACTACATTTCACAGTCCTCTTCACACTACTGGAACAGGACTCATCCTTCTGCTCAGCCATGCACCTTTTACAATACTACAAGAATAGTTTTTTTTTTGTAATACCCTGAAAATTGCTGGTAAATTTAGATTCGTAGACTCTTTTGATAGGAAACTGAGACATACTAGGCGGTGCCCTTAATGCTGAATGTTCAGAGAGCACATAGGATGAACAGAGGTGTAGTGATTCATGTGTAATCAGCATTTAATTTTTGGGTTAAGGTTACGAGTATGCCAGAAATGCAAGTACTCGCAGTTGAGTACTTGTCAACAGGCACACACAAAGAAGGACACATTTTGCACATGATCGTACGACCACGTGAAACATGTGTCGTCCTCTGCGTGTGTGCCTGTCGAAAAGTACTAGACCGTGAGTACTCAAATTCCAATCCTTTTATATATTTTCAAGATTAAATTTCATGGCGTCTCACGTGCAGCTAAATGTTTCTGCAAATTATAAGGTCTCAATATAGTGACCTGCTTTCTTACATAAAAAATTTTTTTGTGTTTGTTGATATCTGGGTGAACTTGCGGAATGTGTGCGTCTCGAGAGTGGAACATTGTCTGAATTGTGCGAACATTGTATGTGCCCTCCAGCACCTATGATACAGTCGCTGTGCTGGAACAGTGATACCAACATCCTTGCGACAGTTCAGGACACCAACCTGACCGTCTGGTACTACCCTGCGGTGCGGCACGTCGACTCGCAGCTCACCAAGAACACCGTTCTCGTCAAAGATGCCAGGTGAGTCTTTTGTTTCGTTGCCGTTCGCCAAGCGTTTTAAAAAGTATGTTTAAGTCAAGTTGCCCCATGGAAGATATCTGGTACTACTTGTTGCGTAATCGGTAAACCCACTAAGCTTGAATTAATATTTTATTTTATTATATTAGTGCTGTATGTTATAGTATTTATATTAAATTAGTAATAAAGAGCGGTCGCATAGTGAAATTGGTATTGACAAACACTTAGAAATGCTGTCCCTTTCTCTCCCTCCCTCCCCTAATTGCAAATGGTCGCTATCATATTCAGGATCCTCTGAATGCAGCACGGGCACATTATCACATAACCAAACATGCGGTCATCATCATCATCATCATCAGCAGTATATTCATCACTATCATCATCACGGCTGCTGCCACTTACCCGAGAGCCTACATGCCAGAATGTACTATTACAAACAGTATGCAATATATAGTTACACCAATGATTTTTTTTCAAAGGTTGATTTCAAAACTATTTACTATATTGTACAGCCTTTATCAACGTTGTTATTAGTGTCTCAAACACAGTGACAAGAAAGTTTGGAAGAGGGACTGTTTATAGTCTCCCATCGATCATGTGGCACCGTCTCGTGTGCGTCGGCAGGGTTGTTCTGAGGAAGGCGCGCGTGTGTCTGTGTGCAGTGAGTTTGGGAAGTCGCCGACTGTGGTGAGCTTCGTGGGGAACCACCTCGGCGTGAGGCGTGTCGACGGCTCCCTCGTAAACAGCACCGTGTCGCCCTACCCAGCCGTGCTGCACGGCTACATGTCGGCCAACCGCTGGGACGACGCTCTTCGCCTCTGCCGCTTTGTCAAGGTCCGCCCATCTCCAGGTTTACTGCGCAACCCTCGCCAATGTAATGGCTCCCGTTATGTCAGTTTCAAATACTGATGGAGATTCCCATTTTTCTGTTTGCCAGTTGGTTTCTTATCAACAGTAATAATTTCTCACTTCTACATTTTTATTTACTGTACAAGAATAATTAGTAAGAACTGCCAGTTTTTACACTTCTTAACAACGTAAAATTGTGCAGTGGCAGCAGAAAATTGAAAGTGTTATGCTAACTGTCCCCCCATATCTCCTAAAGGCAAGTAATTTTTTCAGTTTTAAAAAGAGCATTAGATTACTAATTATCTGTGCTTTTTTTTTTTTTAACTAGACCTTTAATAACATTATTGTATCTGATAGTCATGTTAAGAAGTGAAAAAAAAAAAAACTGGCAGTACATAATTATAAAAAACCGACTTGATCTACTTGTGTTCTGAACCCTCCATTTACTGTATTTAGTTCCTCCATCCCCATTCCTCAAAGTCTACAATGTGTCCTTGATGGTAATAATTCTGAAAGAAATTTGAATGCAGTCAATTCTTAATTTCAGATGCAAAATATTAATGAAACTGAAGACCTAATGTTCTGTGGAATGGTAATACATTTTTTACTGAAAGCTTACGTTTCTTACTAACATTACTACATGGACTTACTCTAGTAGTGCACCGAACCCACTAGGAGGGTTCAGAACGCAAGTAGACCAAGTCAATATTTTTTCATCACTGGTAAAATTCACAGTAGAAATAACAATTCAGGCAAGAATTTAACTATGATCATTATTTAAGTTTACATGCTAAACATAACTAAATATGGAGGCGAAATGATACACGGTTCCATGGAATATGTTATGCATGATTAATTTAAATCTTAGGTTTCTTGTTAAATTAACTACATATACTTGATCTAGTTGTGCACTGAACCCTCCACAAACGATGGAGCCCGCACGGCCGGAGGAAGTGCTGGAAAGTGTTGGCCGCTCGCGAGCTTGTCTCGGCCTTGCTTGCAGGACGCGACACTGTGGGCGTGCCTGGCGGCCATGGCAGCTCACGCCAAGCAGCTGGAGACCGCGGAGGAGGCGTACGCTGCCATCGATGAGGTCGACAAGGTCCTCTACCTGCAGCACATCAAGGTCACCCCGCTGGGACTAGCTTTAGAGAACATCCACATTTTTACTTGAGTTTCTCAATGTCGTTTTAAGGAATTAAGTTTTTTTTTTTTGCAACACAGGTTGTAACGGATTTCTTAAATACTACTATCAATATTGTGTATTTTGTTTTAATTTTAAGATAATATTATATCTCATTTAAGGAACTGGGATCTTACACATTGGAACTGCATTAATTGTATTCAGAAAGGACTCCATTTTTCAAATGATTTAAATAACTTAAGTAGTAACCAAAAATACCTAAATTTCAATTAGCGTTAAAAAAATGTTTTCAACATTTAAATAAATTTTACTGTCTTCTGGGAGTTTTTAAGAACCACCACTTTTCTGCAGGCTTGAAAATGTTTTAGTGTACTGTATTACGTCATTATTGTCTCATGTTGGAAATTTTTATATAGGTTTTGAGCAGCTCTAATAATTGTAATGAGGATGTTAGAACTCTGAGAAACAGCAGTGTTTCTGAAGTCTAGTTCATTTGTTTGTTAAGAACAGTTTGTTGATATTTGTGGTTAAGAGGTTTTTCACCGGTATTGTCTGGATGCTGATGTAAAAACTGAAACTGGCTGATTTAGTTCAGCAGGTAACTGCAGCATATCGCAAGTTTCATTAGCAACATAATAAGAGTTTGGTGAAAAAATCATAATATAAATGGGGGAAAAAAAAACACAGAATTTTACACTGTTTACTTTTTTAATTAATATATCTAACATGAAATTAATGTATAAAAGATTAAACATAATTTTATTTTCAATGGAAATTTTTTTTTTTAGTACATTCAAGTGTTGGGAAACAGTTTATTAAAATAAAAATGATCTCATAAATTATACATGTTTTCATATTACATATTTAATGCATACTAACTACTCTACTTATAGAAGTTATTAATTGACATTTATTTATCAAGTAATGAAAATCATTCACAAAAAAAAACGAAAATCGTAGGTACGTTACATGTGGCTGTTTTGTGAGCTAAAGTTGCCAATAAGATGTTCAGCTCTATAGATTCTTCATATCCAACTCATTATTCAGAAACAACAGGTCTCTCTCCAAGGTAAGACAGCTGGATCCATTTTGCGCTAATGTTTCTTACGTCATCCATGTTGACTCTTCCATGGACAAGCACAAGCATATGCTCTTTCTATACTTTTTGTAAATTTTTCATATTTGTTCAAAAGCCACTTCCTTATGGTAGGCTAATCAGGGGCAAGGTTACATACCAAATTTCGAGTGTACTTACTTGTTAAATTTGCACATACATTTATAGCTTACCAGTGACTATATCCAGAAAGTGGTGGCCTGGATGTTACACCTATTGCCATTGGGCATAAAAGTTGCCGTATTATTATTCATTTTGATAGAAGTATACTGTCTCTCAAACAAATATCTGTGTGATGGTAGGTAGGTAGGGCTCAACGTCTTATCGACAATGAGATCATTAAGGGCAATAGGAACGGGAGGAATCATCCATGACCTGTGATGATGAACCATCCCAGCATTCACCTGGAGAGATTTCGGGAAACTATGGAAAACCAAAATCAGCATGGCAGGACCAGGAATTGAACACGTGACCTTCCAAATGTGAGTCCAGTGGTTTACCACTGAGCCACATCACTCGGGATCTTCAAGGCAGAGATGAGAGGAGGACAGTTGTTATCAGCCAGCCAGGATAAGATACAAGATGCGGGTGGAAATTCAATGGTATGCAGTTATGGAGTAAACTGTTGTACCCTGAGATAATGAGATGGTATTTCCTTTCTCTCTCTCTCTTTCTCTGTGTGTTTATGTGCATGCAAGCGTGCATACACATGTGCGTGGTGTGTGTGTGTCAGAAGGTGCCGGTGGCTGCGGCACGGGTGGCGGAGATGTCCCTCCTGGGAGGCAACACGCAGGAGGCAGAGAGCATACTCCTACAGAGCGGCCTGGTCTTCCGGGCCATCATGATGAACCTCGCCACTCACAACTGGAACAGGTATGCTGCCTTTCACTGTGGATATGCACCTTCGCATGACGGCTGTGATCATTTTGAACATTTACGGTGCCAGAGTGTTGAGCTTCATCATAAAATGTACGTTAATTAAGGAGTTGGCTAGAAAATAAGCTTGAATTGTAAGCTAAAGTTGACTTGCCATGAGCGCTGTCGGAGACATATCCAAGCCTCAGCCGTTTATTAAGAGCCGTAGGGTCCATACGTGGGGAACGCTGTGAACCCAGAGGGGCAGTTGAGGTCTGTAGCTGGTGACACCACTACCCCCAACAGGAGCCCCGCTCTACGTGACACCTGGGTCAGACCACGACGTCCTGCATGCCAGGGAGCCACGGGAGTGGACGCCCTAGCCTTCTACTTTAACCTCCAGTTTGGTACTTGGGTCAGAC
>NQII01002603.1:38538-53314 GCA_002778355.1 Clitarchus hookeri | reverse complement strand
CCCTCCTTCCCAGCCACCTTATGCCTCGTTATAGGGCTGGTCGGGGCAAAGCTGTCAAGAAGGGGCTAGTTCAGGCTAGGGTACTGAGGGAATACACTGTCTGGTGGGCAACCAGGTGTACACCTGGAAGAAAGAGGAGGCTGCATGTCAGAGAGGGTCTGCATCCATCTCATCAAGCTCCACCTTGAACCTCATCTGGCGCGTACCACGTGCAGTATCTCTGCTGCCACCTACGCCACCGAAGAAGACGTCTACCTTCATCCAGCCATACGTCACCAAGGTAGTCAGGCCCCTTAACGTCTTGCCCACTTATACCCCTACCAGGGTACCCACTCACCCATCGCTCGCAAGCACGCCACACAAGGCTCAACGCTCAATTATAGAAGTGGCCAAAGCCGACAGCCTAGGCACCAAGAAAATTCCCGTTCAAGCATTCAAGCAGTGACNACGCCACACAAGGCTCAACGCTCAATTATAGAAGTGGCCAAAGCCGACAGCCTAGGCACCAAGAAAATTCCCGTTCAAGCATTCAAGCAGTGACCACAGCTTCACCGTCACCCAGGGTGGCGGGGGGGGGGGGGGTAGTATCTCGGCCTCACCCTCAAACTGCCCTTCCCACTGAGGGTGAACGACGAGGCCACACTCCATTCTACAAACACTATTCATCGATTTGTAGCTTAATCACAAGTAATTTATGATATTTGTAACAAAAATCATTTTAAAAATTCGATTTTTGTGGGTGTATAGCTCCCCTAATAATTGCTTTTGGGAAAAATGAAACACATATTTTCATCATATATTTTTGGCAAGAATCACCTCTCAGAGTTTGTTTGTGATTTTTAGTTACATGTTGTATACCTATTGCACCCCCAACAAAATACTGTTGTTACTATAATATCATAGTTCTCAAAAAATTGCAAATGAAGTATACTTACTACTTTTATAAATAAACGTGTGTAATTAAATTGCAATAATGCACACCTCAGATAAAGTTTTGCTTCACCTGTTATTGGATTCACATGAAGAATATTGGCTGGGGCAGTACGTGCATTACAAAGAGAAATGCATCAAGTCTGGCATGATATTTTGTACAGACAGTGTATATTTCCATTCTATACTTTCTCTTGGGCCATCGAGCAACCTAATTTGCCAGAACGTACGCTGTAAAACCATGCATACAAAGCAACTATACTGTCCAGATCAGCCCATAACACAAACATCCCTACCACGCTATTTTACTAGGGNCCCATGCATACAAAGCAACTATACTGTCCAGATCAGCCCATAACACAAACATCCCTACCACGCTATTTTACTAGGGATGCAAAGTGCACACGGCCAGTATTTTGCATGAATGCCGTAGTTGAACATCAGGGGAGCGTTTTGTACGATTATGGTTTTGGTAAAATACTGCACTGAAGCTTGGTGTTAATTTTGTAAGCACAACTTACAATGAAGGAAACATTACAGCAGCACGTGGGAAAAGGGGGCAGGGGGGGGTGGTGTGTTGCTTTGTCGAGTGCCTGAGGTTCGCAGTGTGGACTTGCAGGGCGCTGGAGCTGGCGGCCAAACACAAAACTCACGTGGACACGGTGCTGCTCTACCGCACAAACTACCTGCGCTCCTTCAACAAGCCCGAGACCAACGAGCGGTTCCTTCACTTCGCTGCCGAGGTGAAGTCATCTTTGAAACCTTCCTCCCTCTCTCGTAACCCGTTTGGTCTTCCCGAGTTCGAATGTTGTGGTCATGTAATTTTTTTTTTGGTACGCGCAGTGCTTGTGTTCAGTATTCTTTGTAACCGTTGAACATCGTGANCAGTATTCTTTGTAACCGTTGAACATCGTGCTCGATGATATTGGCGTTAATTATTCATGTCAAAGAGCTGTAGAAAAAAAATTTCACCAATCAGATTAGCCACTAAGGAAGACTGGGCACTGATTCTCTGCTGTCTACAGTACCCGTCATAAGTATCATACCTTTGCAACGTGTCCACGATATTAGACATGGTGACCAAACGGGTTATTCTCTTGTTTTGCTCTTCTGCAGAAGGATAATGGTAGGAAATATTATCGTTGTAAGCACAGTACCATTATTGCAAGTCAGATGTAAGTATCTGCAGCCCTGTTTTCAATTTTATTCTTCCAAAACTAATTTTTTTGAGGTTACACCTTAGTTTTATTAGCCAAGAAATTTTATTTCAGTATTTTCTTGAGTAGCCTAAGTTGGGGTTGATATTTTAGTAAGGGGACTNTATTCTTCCAAAACTAATTTTTTTGAGGTTACACCTTAGTTTTATTAGCCAAGAAATTTTATTTCAGTATTTTCTTGGGTAGCCTAAGTTGGGGTTGATATTTTAGTAAGGGGACTTTTGTATATCGTAACAATACATGCACTAGAGAAAATCATTAAAAAAAATTAATGTTAAGTAATTTTTACTAGGAAAATAAACAGGAGTGAACAGATTGTGACTTTCTTTGATCTGAATAAGTTCGATTGTACATATCATAAACTGTATATAGATTACCAATAGCTGCATGCAATGACAATTTTTGTATCCTGTGAATTTTTTGCTCCATTAAATGCAGAGTTTAAATCATTTTTTATTTTATTTAAATAGACGTGTTAAACAGTTGTTAGAGTCATTGTAAAATATACTACATGTCCAAATAATTTTTGGTAAGTTAATATTTTATGTCGCACAAAATGTTGGAGGTTGTATGTAGTGCATTTGCGTAAAATGTGGTATGTGCAGTACATATGACTTACGTTTGCATCGTATTACAGTACTGTAATTGAGAATAAGCATAATTACGTCTTTGCATGTTTCAGAATATTGGCTCCTCAAAGTAAGAATCTTGCAAAATAGAATGTATAGTTCATATATAAATAGCTTCATAGTAATTTTGTATTCCAGGTTGAGCTGGATGAAGAGAAAATTGTCAAGAAAGTGGAATACGAGTATGAGAAGGAGAGAGAAAATGGCTAGAAGGTCCTGGCTTGGAAGTGGAATCGCACAGCACGCACAGTATTTCAGACCATCACTTCACTTCTGATTTTACATAGCAATTGAAGTTTGTGCATCTGTATGATTTTAACGTGTTTGTTATTTAACATGTGATGTAATTTATTTGTAAGTTGAATTTTTAATAAAGTTGTGAATATTGCACATTTTCACTTTTGGATGTCTCCTTAATTTCTCTCTCTCTCTATTTTTCCTCCTCTGACATACACACGCATATGTTATGTTATTTTACATTATGTTACATTACTGTGTGTGTTGTATTTGCAACTTGTGACCAACGAGTAGATGGGCAACCTTGAAGTATCGCTTTCGTCCAATTTTCCGTAATCAAATTTCAGTGATCTGAATGATTGCAACTATAGAAAAATTTTTAAACTGGAAAAGATAGAGGCAATGATACACTATGTTACGGCTCACTAGGCTCGGTCCTCATGGCCGTTGTAATGCATAGAAAATTAATAAAACATAATGTTACAATAGATGGCAAGAAAAATTTTAAGTTACTGTGTGACCATGATGTCACCATATGCCCACGCAAAGTGAAATTATTTACTATACTGAAAGACTAAAATCTAACAGCTTAAGAATTTGTGGTTAAAGAAATTGGACTACGTAAATCAGTAGCGCAGATTACAATTAGATATCGGGTGATAAGATTTAAAATGTATTTGCTATGAATGATCACAGATCTGCCCAATAAAGTGGGGGGTTCAAGGGTTCTCCCCTGGGAAAATTTGAATTTCAAGGTGCAAAATGTTGCTATTTAAGCATTTATTCGTACCTAAACATTGTATATATTGCTGGGTAGGAATTGTGATATTTTTAAGGTGAAATTAGTTTATGTGACAGTTATCAAACCCAGAACCTTGCCCACTCAAAATCTGTATTATTTCAATATAAGGATAAACACTATATGAATTTTACATACTGCAATTCAATACTTATTTCCATGTATGATAGTGCCTTAATGCTCTGCTCCACACCTTGTGCAGAGATTCTTCGTTTTCGCATCATAATTTCGGATTCACAGTAATTACTGAAAATGCACGATTATAGAAAATTTACATTTCACGAGTTGTTTAATATTTTTGTGCGTAATTTTAATTGTGTGTCATTTGCTTGTAAAAAGTTGGGTACTTATTAATGAAATATAAATATGTTAACGACATTTTACGACAAGCAGATAACACACAATTAAATTTATGCACAAAAATATTAACAACTCGTAAAATGTAAATTTCCTATAGTCGTACACCGTCAGTAACTACTATGAATCCAAAATTATGATGCGAAAATTAAGAATTTCTACACGATAAGTGAAGCAGAGTCTCAACCAAAGCACGTTTATTTATAGAAATTGTTAAATGCTGTTTCAAAACAGGAAATGAAACTATTTACAATCGTATCTGTAATTTCGAAGACTAGACACCTGTACATTTGATCCACTTAATCTAACTGCTCTGTTGAGTTATCTTGAGAATTGTGGTATCGTTGGGGAATCTTCTTCCTCCTGGGTAAAGTAGGTGAATGTATTTATGGTCCTTTTTCTCTTGTTTCAAACCAGGTTTCTTGGAAAAATCCTCTGAAAAATTGAATGTGTGCTTTCGGGGTCATAATCAATCTATGAACCTCTTCTAAGTGAAGCAATTTTTTTTTGCAGAGTACAATTTGCGGTGTTTACCTGACCAACTAATTTGACAAGAACAGTTAGTCTTTCAAAATGAGGCAGCGTTAGATCTGTTTTCGGTTGAATCGTTACTTGAAATGGCTGTAAAAATTTTCGTCAAATCTGTACAATTTGAAAGGACAGGTGAAAGTGACATATCTTACTGGCCATCTTTGTTGAACATGATGGTAATACTCAAGTTACACTACAGACATCTGGAAGTTGCCTGGACTAAATACATGTCCAATATAAAGAAAAAGATTCCCTAAGCTCTTTAAATTGGAATTTATTATCAGACAAGGAAACAGTAGGGTTCTGCAACATTTATCGACAAATTATTACATATGAATGATGTTAAGATACATGAGAATTTTGGAGGGGGGGCAAAATGTCCCTCGGCCCCTCCTGGGTAAACTTTGGGTGGGCCAAAGTAGCATCCCCCCGTCCCCCTCAAAGTCGGCACCTCTAACAAAGTAAAGTGAGTGGAATGATATATAACCAGAAATAACATCACTGTGACAAACGAGCATAGCTCCGAAAACATGACCACATTTTGTTAATGCTCAATATTGCTTATCTTTGAAATCAATACACTGTACTAAAAAAAGGAAAAATCACTTCATTAACCATAAATTTACATGTTACACACTCAATACATCAAGTATTATAACTGTTTTCATTAATTTATCTGGGAGCCTGCATACAAATGTACTGTAACATATGTGTAATTATGAGCAGTCATTTTTTACAAATGTCAATTCAGAAAGTTTTTTATTTACCGTGAACAGCCTTTAAAAGATTTTAGATAGGGTAGAGAACATCATCCTCTCCTCGCCTCCCCCAAATGGACGTCCATATCATACATTACATGGATAATGAAATTTATCTAATACCAAGGATGCACGGGGTCTAGGCCGTAATACACTGAACAGCCAAAAAAACCGGTATAGGCGTGTGTATGCAAATAACAGAGGTATGGAACCAATCAGAGTAACGCGATGCGGTCGGCAGCTAGATCGGTTACTGCTGCTACAATGGCAGGTTATCAAGATTTAAGTGAGTTTGAACGTGGCGTTATAGTCGGCGCACGAGAGATGGGACATAGCATCTCCGAGGTGGAGATAACATTTGGACATTCGCGTACGACCATTTCACGAGTGTACCGTGAATATCGGGAATCCGGTAAAACATCACATCTTCGACATCGCAGCAGCCGGAAAAAGATCGTGAAAGAACGGGACAAACGACGACTGACGAGAATCATTAAACGTGACAGACGTGCAACCCTTTCTCAAATTGGCGCAGATTGTATTTGTGGACTGCCCGGCAGGATTCATGGTGTGAATTGCCTCCTGCATACCTTCAGACATTAGTCGAGTCCGTGCCACGTCGTCTTGCGGCNACTTTTGCTAGCTCATGTTTGGGAAGGGGGTGGGGTGACTACACGATATTAGGCAGGTGTACCAGTTTTTTTTTTTTTGGCTCTTCAGTGTAGTACACTGCTGGACAATGAAAAAAGCACACTGTGAAGAAACCTGTGACTACCACAAAACAATGTAAACAGCGAGAGTGCGGGCTGGTAGGCGCATGACCCCATGTTGGTGCATTTGCATTTGGCCGTACACCCGGCAGTGGCCGCTACAAGCACCGACCAGCGGTCGTAGACACTGGCGTGAAGTCGAAGCCGCGTTAACACGAGAAACACCAGACGTTACCAAGCAAGTGTTATCTTGTGCAATTATTTGCAACATTAATTTCAATAATGCTTTCTTTATTTTTCACAAACGTGTTATCTGATCCCCCTACATTGAAAGCAGCACCAGCAGCAATTCATGGTAAGTGGGCGTTCAACATGATCAATAAACTCAAAGTGCGAAACACAAACCACTTCTTTCCATGATAAAATACAAACTCNAGTGGGCGTTCAACATGATCAATAAACTCAAAGTGCGAAACACAAACCACTTCTTTCCATGATAAAATACAAACTCACCTACCAAAGATAATTTTTCATCCTATTTTTCCGAAGTGAAGAAGAATGCAGGGAAGAAGCCAAAGACGTTACTTCATGCAATTGACGGGCTTCGAGAGAGGACTCATAATCGAACTGAAATCCGTAGGGTGGTCGTATCACCGTATAGTCCACCATGTGGACAGTTCGGAGTTCGGACCATACTGTCTGATGTTGGGAGCAGTGGATACGTGAAGGCACCCATACACATGAGGACCGGCTCAGGACGGATGAGGTCGACCACGATCGAGACGATCGACAGTTCGTGCGCCAGGTGTGGAGGGATACCCTGGGCGAGCTGGTTCATTACTCCCGTGTACCCACGAACCATTTCCTGGCGCCTAGTGGAGGCGAATCTGCTATCCCCAGCACCCGTTACACGCGCTGCCGTGAACTCTGCAACCGCGGCGGCTCCGTTTGCAGTGGCGCCAGGCAAGCAACGTGTAACGCCACAGACTGGCGATGTGTGGTGTTTAGTGACGAGCGCGCTTCATTATGGTGACTGATCATCATCGCACCTAGGTGGAGGGGGGAGGGCTGATGAACAGTGAACACCACAATCCCAATCTCGCTGTCGAGTGGCGCACTTCCCCCCACGGCAAGCAATATGGCCCACGATATCCTATCCACTCTCGCCGTGTCACGTGGAANTCGAGTGGCGCACTTCCCCCCACGGCAAGCAATATGGCCCACGATATCCTATCCACTCTCGCCGTGTCACGTGGAACATTGGCGGCCCAGCGATGTGTAGGCCTAGATGAGATCCTACGCCATCATCTGCTCCCATTTCTGGCCGGGATTGCCTCCGTCGTGTCCAAACACTAACATGGTCTGCCCGCTCCCCTAACATGTCGCCAATCAACGTGTGCGGGACCAGTTGAAACGCCTACTGCACGCTCTGCCACTGTACCCAGGATTCGGAACACACCGTGCGGCAATTGTGGGCAACAGCCTGCCCCAGTGACAGCATCCGGCGTCTGTCGGAGACCATGCCAGACTGTGTTGCAACGTGAATCACAGTGCGACACGGCGTGACGCACTATTGAAGATGACCGTGCGGCATATAACTCTTTCTTATCGGCGTATTTTCTGCTTGTCTGATGTGCGTCGACACTGCTCTCATAACAGCCAACGTAATATTAAACTTTTGTTCGTTCGTGCATCAGCTGATACAAGATTTTGTAAATGGCACGCTGTTTGTTTTGAATACATTAACTTGCCACTCACTGACTGTCAGAATGTGGCCTTCTTATATGAAATGAACCATAATTGTCCTGCTGCTATGTTTTTTTATGATCATGTGTNGACTGTCAGAATGTGGCCTTCTTATATGAAATGAACCATAATTGTCCTGCTGCTATGTTTTTTTATGATCATGTGTGTTGCCCACCTGCATCACTGCCTCTATTAAAGTTTCTGTGCCGTACGATGCCTCCTTCTCTGTGTGCTGTTTTTTTTTGTCCGGCAGTGTAACTGTTTTTGTTTTTCGGTTTCGGACTGCAGGGTTATCACATGTCAACAGCGGGATGGCGATAATACAGCAGACACGGCAATATCTCCCGTATAGATTGTCTCCGTGCGTATCGCTCGATGTCTGATGGGTGCCTAGGGCCTGATAACGATTGAGCTCCTTGACAATGCTCGTGAACTCTGGGCGCTCATCTATCTTGACATTGTAGTTACATTGTTTATGCCACAGAGATAAAGCAGGATAAAGTCCATTCGTCTTGAAAAATTATTTACAGTAGTGATGCTTTCTTGCTTTGTCATGTACCTATTTAGACATTTTTGGGTGAGTTGACTTAAAATGTGCATAATTATTGAATATATCACATTGAACTAGTCAGTACAGTGTTTTCATCATTTTCTTCAGTCAGATTAACATCTGGTTTAAATACTTCTTGTGTGGCTCCCAACCACGATGGTTTTTTTNTTCATCATTTTCTTCAGTCAGATTAACATCTGGTTTAAATACTTCTTGTGTGGCTCCCAACCACGATGGTTTTTTTTCGTTTTCCCCAAATCCCAAACAGTTTCAGTTGATTTAGAATTTTTAATTATAAAAAATAATTGTATGCGTACAGTGAATATGGGATTAAAGTGAGCATAGCAGCGGCACAATAATCATTTGTACTCCAACTGTGAAGAGCGTTTTTTTTTTATTATACATTTCAAAACTACATCACTTATACCAAGGTTAACACAGTGTTAAAGTACTTTGATAAGTTTAATACACAAATTTTTACTACGTTTTTACGCAGATGCAACATAAGCAAGTTACTCAAAAAAATAAAATTTGTAAAATCGCAGTTTTGTTGTGAAACCAAACGCAAACAAACGCACTGACGTCATTGAACACATAATCTCGACAGCTGAGAAGGAAATTCTGGTCATACATTGAACTGCGTAGTATTCAGCTCCTTGCATTGATGCATTTGCCAGAAAACCCCCGGACTGTTGTTCCGTTACCAAATAAGCTACTGGGGGAAAAAAATTTGACTCAAATTTCTTTGCGTGAATTATTGTGTACGCTCATGCACCTGCAGCGAAGGACTGGGGTAACGGAATTAGGCCCTTGACATGGCCTTAAAAATTATCTCAGGAATTTTCAGCAGAATTTTTAAAATCTCGAGATTCAAAGTGAAGTGTACAATTGTTCACGTCTGGGTTTTCCCGACAAAGCCGGACTTACATAGGAAAATATTTATCCTTAATGTTAATATAGTCCATTCTCTGTTACTTCCAACTTTTCTGAAGCCCTGCTAAAGATCTACTTTCAGGATATTCTTCCGCCTCATACAAACGAAACTTAACCAAGTCTAGGGAATTACACCAAAGGGTCTACGCACCGCATTCGTGCGCGCTCAGTGTAATAATGCTTTGCATAAGAACTATTTCTTACTAGACATTGCCAACACAGCTATTTTCTCCCTGCTTTTATTCATATTAATCATAAATTAAATATTATAATTTATAGATAAAATATACAACAAATGTTTAATTTCACCGAAAATAAGGTACGTTTACGTTAACACAAGTATAAAACGCTTGTGATACATGAGATATTTCGGAAACACCCAAACGCGTCATACGTGGGGTGATTTTTCAAAGGTCTGATTCTAAAGGTGTGAGAAACAGCGACTGGACTATATACAGTATGAGTCGTTAATGTACGCTAACGTGGCGTCAGCGTAATCCTAAAGACGTGAGGATGGGTGGTTCTCAAACTTCGAGCACATGCTGTAACCACGCAAACACTTCGCATTCCAAATCAAAGCATTGATACTCGATACTGACGTGACTTTCAGTTCGACCACCCCACTTCTATCGCCATTTACTATCAATTCTTGAAAAAAAAAAAATTCCAGACGAAAAAAATAATTTTTGCAGGGGGACTCCTTGGTTGATTTTTGGAATTTCTTGATTTATCTTAAAACTTTTTCACCAATTCTAATTCTTTACTAAATTATATTTTAGAGAATTTAAAAGGGGAGTCTATAGGTATGTAGATTATTGTTGATATTATGTCTATTTGCGGTTTCTTCACAATTTTTAAATCGAACCTTTTGAAAAATCACCCCATGTATGACGTGTTTGGTTGTTCCCTAGATATGTCACAAGCGTTTTATGTTCGTGTTNGATATGTCACAACCGTTTTATGTTCGTGTTATTATAGAAGTGACTTATTTGTAGTTAAATTGAACTTTCACTTGTGTTCTATTTTTAAATTTCAATACGGGATTTATAATTAATATGAATAAAACCAGAGAGGAAGTGTTAGTAACGCTAGAAAGAAATATAGTTCTTAACAAAGCTAACATTACATTGAACGCGCGAGAATCTGGTGCGTTGTCCCTGTGGTGTAATTTTCCGTACTTGGTTAAATGAAGCGGAGGAATATCCTAGAAGTAGAACTTGAGCAGGTCTTTTGAAAGTTGGAAGTAACCGTGAACATCCTGTAACGGGCCATTCGCTTGCGGTAGGGCAAGAACACGAGCCAGGTTATTGGTCGACACATAACGCACGACGGTAATACAGGATGCCTTCCTCCAAGGCAACCACTAATCTGCTTTCCAACTAAGAATGTGATTTTATCTTTGAAGTTTAATGGCAATGGTGAGAACATGTTATTATGTTGGTATAATTGGACTGTGTCCATTGCCGACCATGAGACTAAATACAAATCGCGCGCGCGCACACACACACACACACAGAGAATTCAGCAGGACAAAAAACGAAAAAAGCTTTTACAACACCACAGACAGATATATATATATATATATATATATATCTGTATGTGATATATATATATGTGATATATATATATACTCACACACACACACACATCAGTGAACCGGCCCAGCTTCGCCCGGATACAATTAAGTTTTACAGTGTTGTACTAATAAATAATTTGGGAAAAGACAATTAATTTATGTGAAAACAGAATTGTAAAAATTATACTATGTTGGCCTAGGTTTTTAACTGATTACGATAACCCAAAAAGAAGGAAATATTTTTTACCCGATATCCAAGAAGTAGGGTAATGTTTTTGGTGTATCTGTGCAACTATCGCGTATTTACCACATTTCCGCTTTCCAGCGTCGATGTATGAAAATCAAACCGTGAGTTCCATCAAGTTGTAGCTTTAGAAAAAAAGTGTACCTAGGTACTACTTTTTGCGCTTGGCTGAGGGGTCTTAATAGATCACCAAAGTTAAGCAACGTTCCCAGCGGCACACATTTGGGTGGGTGACCGTTTAGTGGCATAACATCTGAGCGCTTCCGGGCTTCGGAGGGCACGTTAAATATTCGATTACGGATGTTATCGATTTATAGTAGTCGTTAAGCCATTTCAGAGGTCCTTGGGCGGCCTGATAAACTCTGACACTAGTGGAAAAAAATATTTCGGTCACGTTCCCAGCCGTTTCAGAATTACGTTTTGTTGTTATTCCACAGGAGCCGTACAATTTTCCGGAATGAAAAGTATCCTATGTCGTATCCAGGACCTAAAGTACCTTCATACCAAATTTCATCAAGATCCGTTCAGCCGTTATGGACCTGAGCGGTAACAAACATACACACACGCACAGACTTTCGCATTTATAATATTAGTAAGATATATATATATATGTATATATATATATATTCTATTGACAAGGAAACAGCTGGGTCGTAAAAACGTCTTCCAGCACAGAAAAACCGCGCTACAGCAGACGAACAAACAGCAAAGTATCGGAGCCGACAAGTCTACGTTCGAACACTGCAAAGTCGAAAACGTAAAGATATTTTTTGAATGTAGAAAGTTACCCGTATATCGACCTGAACACTACGTTTCAACCAAGAAGGTTTTGCTGTACCATATTATATGTATTCGCAATTCCAACCATCGTATTACGGACGCGAGGCGCATCCCATCCTGAGCCCCGAAAATTTCCGAGACATGGCACCTTTGCTGGTATTCGATACATCGAAGCAGAACGAGTGCGTGCAAAATGGTACGGTCGACTGCCGGATCGAAATTATCAAGGAAAACGTGCCCGCAAATACCGCAGCCTTATTGTTTGATACTCCACGACAGGATCGTTCAGTACGATTATTTTTCCAGACTGGTAAAAAATCATCAGTTAATTAAGCACGTAAATACACATTGAGTGGGGACTCGCAATCACGGATTATCGCGGCGTGACTCGAACCCACAACTTCCAGCCTCCGTATCCGTGGAAACTGTTGCGACGAAAAGAGCAAGAAAACAAACGCCTGGTTGACCAAGTACTACCACGGACTGTGCTGGGACGAAGGCAAGATTCCGTATCATCAGGTGGGAAACGCGCTGAGCGACTTGTTGACGTAGTGCCCGAGAGGACCTATTCATGTGGCGGGGCCCGAGCATAAAAAACGGCTGAGTAATTTTTGCATAAACGGATTGGGAAATAATCGACGTACAGGACGATCATGGGTGTCCTTCCCTTCGTAAAATGAGGAAAGAAACGGATCGGAGTTCTTTGGTGAACTCTTCGAAAAAACGCCCAGTTACTTTACGAATGGCGTGCTCATTTCACGGAGATATAAACACGGTTATATATCACGTAGCGTAAACATTCGTTTTGTATGCCAGCCAGCGTTCGAGAGGAGCCTGCAGACGTGATTTCGCGCGATGCAGAGTCGGAAAAAAAAAATACAGCCATGTGCCGGTGTAGATGCGAAATTATCTTCAATAGTTGCTGCGAACACCTGCTGCGTGTCCTATGAGTAGGGGCAGTGATAGTTCGCGAAAAGATTTCGAGACAAGATACAGTCCAAAGCACCGTGGGATCGTCCAGCTTCTTTGATTGGCTAAAAAAAATGTTCTGGCACTTGTTAACCGTTTGCGCACGAATCACGAAGGTTCGGTGTCGGAGTTACGTAGTCCTGAGTGGCTTGGTCAAAGACGGACACGGCACCAGCAGCCAGTGGAGGTGTAACAACAGCTGATGTGTGTATATAGTATTGAAGTCTACTGTGTGCTCAGATTTTTACGCGAAAAGTCACTGGCCCTACCTATGCGTGATCCTAGGCTGCGTGAAATACGAATATACCTGATCAAGTTACAGTCACGTGTATAGATTTGACGTATAATTGGAAGTGTCAAACCGTGCAGCCAAATAAGGGGGAAATAGCCTCGTAAGACATCGTGACAATCTAACTGACAGATAAGGGAATCGGTAACATCGCAGGTGCAAAGCCGGCGGAAGAAATTTTTTTCTTCGTGTAATTGCAATAAAAGTCATAAAGATATAATACTTATAAATCGAGAACAGCAACACGTGTACACAAAGGCCTNGCCAATGGAGGTATAACAACAGCTGAGGTGTGTGTATAGTATTGAAGTCTACTGTGTGCTCCGATTTTTTCGCGAAGAGTCACTGGCCCTACCTATGCGTGATATTAGGCTGTGTGAAATACGAAGATACCTGATCAAGTTACAGTCACGTGTATAGATTTGACGTATAATTGCAAGTGTCTAACCGTGCAGCCAAATAAGGGGGAAATAGCCTCGTAAGACATCGTGGCAATCTAATTGACAGATAAGGGAATCGGTAACATCGCAGTAGAGCAAGTGCAAAGCCGGCGGAAGAAATTTTTTTCTGCGTGTAATTGCAATAAAAGTCATAAAGATATAATACTTATAAATCGAGAACAGCAACACGTGTACACAAAGGCCTGTCGAACGTAGCAGACACTTTGCTCATTTCAATCGGGACTTCTCGTCGAGGATCTGCCTTGCCTTGAATGACGGACGCCCAATCAATTCTGCCGCCCCATGTATCGTATCGTATCTCGATACGACTGTGATGTCCCTTTCCCGGCGAACGTTCTGCAACGTCTTTCCATATACGGAATTATTCATTAATTAAAAAAAAAAAAAAAAACGATTTCTCGAATGCGTTCGCTGCCTGAGCACGTTTTTCAATAGTTAAAATAATGTACGGAGCAAACCACTCCTTTTGCTCAAATCGCAGAACGCTGTGAACAGCAACGAGTTTGGCTCCATACATTAAGTAGTGCTTCAGTGTTTTCCCGGGTAAAAAATAATATTTCCGTGGCGCGAGTGTCAAACGTAATTTCTCAGTCTTGCCGTTCGGCGGCACGGTACTGACTGGAGCAAGAGGCAGATTTGCCAGGGCATCGTGACGTTCGACCGGAAAAGGCAGCTCAACTCTCCGCGAAACAACTGGTATCCCCCGGCATTATCCACGTTGGTGAAATCCCAAGTAGAAAATTCTTCAGCCTGAACCCACTCGGAATTACCAACAGGCAACTCGCACTTCATCGTGTGGCTGCACGGTCCATTTATGTCGAAGTAATACACTGGGGTCGTATTTATCACCCATGTAAATATTGTTATCTCGCGCGTGCCTTCTGGAAACCGGAGCAATTCCACCCCTGACCGCGCGCTATACAAAGATACACTTATCTACGTCCGTCTTCAGCTCGAGCTGCACGCCAGTTTTTAATAAAGAGCGTCCCAAGAGGATGGAACTGTGACTCCACTGGGGATTCGGATTCGCGGGGACCTGCCCAATTGCCCCCCCCCCCCC
>NQII01002603.1:0-38411 GCA_002778355.1 Clitarchus hookeri | reverse complement strand
CAGCGCCAATTGAAAGGAAGTTCACCCGCCCCCTCTCTACTAGCACTTTTTCCTATCATAATGAAGAGCATGACTCCTATCCTCTGTCTCCTGTAGCATTTTCTGTTAAACATGATAATGCATGAAACAATTTTTTAATTCTTTCCTGTCGAAAGGGTTTTTTACGGTGACTATGCCGATTTTTCCCTTTCTCTTCTAAATATAGTTTAGCTATAAGTACACTTAGGGAGGTTGTCATGGCCACAATCTGGCCATGGCAGCCCAATCCCTCTTTGCCGTGATGAATGTCTCCTTGCATGATACTCCCTTCCTTGTAGGCGTATGCGGCTTAGCCCTGAGACGCACTTAACTCCCGCCCCTACCGCGGGCTCACATAACATTTATTTTTAAAGTAGTTAGTTAAAAAAAAAAAGTGGAATTGTGACGTGCATTGCGTACTCCGTTAAATTTTCGACAGTTGAACGCATTCCACGCAGATTAAGCACGAGTGTAATCCTCATCACTTATGCCCTCGCCTTTCATTGCGTTATGAAATGCGTCCTTCGGTGGTGGGTGACGTACAATTCATACCGTCAATAGACTTTTAACAAAGTCACAAGGAAATACTCCCTTTCTTAGCGCCAAATCAAATTGCGTGTTTTCTGGGAACTGTGACCGGGTGATAGCCATCTGCACAGACGATAAGTTACCTGCCAACGTTCCCAGTGACGCGTTCATGAAATTGAACGAGACAATGGAACGTAATTACACAACTCGCGTACCTCCCTGCGAATTTTTCCCATAGGGAACGTGTTTTGTGATGCATTTGTAATTCTCCAAGGTGATTCCAATTACTTTAACGTCACCCGGGCTGAGTGATATGACGATGAGCTAAAGGCTTCAATGAAAAGTGGGCGTCATAATTTCGCATATAATGGAATACAGCGACAAGTTGATTCTTTTTCGGTCTGAACAGTAAATCACATTTATTATGTGCGCGGCCTTTGATTGCGCCCGTTAAGTGGTCAAGGTCAACCACAAATAATATTCCGAGTGGCTTATTACAAATGTGACAACTTGTCTGAGCCATTAGTCTAGAATCCCTGTCATTGTCAACAGTTTCATCGGGACCGATGTGCTGTATATGTCTGCAACCCGCTTCGTCAACTCAACTAATTTGTCAACCATCTTATACACACAATCTTCACCCACAAACACGTCGTACTGTGTTAAAGTGGGATCGTAAGCACACACGAGCAAAATGCTGCAAGCATATGGAACATGTTTATTGATGGTTGTTGTGCCACTAACAACATTTTGGGGCAAAAATGTGGACACAGGTGACGTGGATGTTCATGTACATTTTTTTCAACAGACTCGTGTTTTTAATAAAATGTATTTACCGCGCCTTGAACGTATCCCATTTGCATTAAGCCCTTGTCACAGTGTCAAATTTTTCCGTCAAAATGCTTCCAATAAGTTCGGTCAAATAATGTTGGACAGTTATGACGCCATATTTGTCTGAGAAAGTTGGATGGCTTCAGTTTTCATCAAATATTTGAAGATTGGAATGGTTCTAAATTTCTATGTTGTTTGACGGGATCAGCCAATCAGAATCGTGAACGACATAATTGAAGTCAAGAAATTAAAATAACGGACAACTGCTGGAAACGATGTAGGTTATGAATATAATTAATTTATGTTGAAGCTTTCTGGGCATGAACGCTATTTTAAATTAATATTGCACATAATATTTCGAACTCAGATGCATTGAATTTCATTGTGCAGGAAACATCTCTGATAAATAGAAATTGAATTTAGTATAGAGGCGAAAATTACAACACACATTTTCAAACACATTCAATAGTATTTGATAAAATTTGCTGGAAGGAAAAATTTGATGGCCGAATTTTGTATAAAGAATTTTATTTTCAAATATTATTGAAGGTGAAAATTTGACAGTGTGACAGGGGCTTTAAAACTTGGAGAAGAGGATGCTTGTGAAAACATTGTGCTAACCTTAAGGCACATACTATTGACAACTTAAACATTTTACTTTACGTATACTTATCGACTTGTTGTTTTCTGCTATGGAGCTTGAACCAATGTAACTGTCAAAGATAAAGTCAAGCACCCTTGACTTCACGATTTCTAAAAGTAGAAACTTATCTAAGTCATGCATACATATTACCGACAATCCATCCTAGGTTATGTGGAACGAATATTTGCTTATCATGAGACGATTTTCATCTCGATATACGAACCAAGCTCGTCTAAATTAAAAAACTGGATAACCAATGTAATTATGAAGAGAATACGCAAGTAAAGAGGTAAGCTCTTTTGCTTGAAATTAAATTTTAATATAAATACATACGTTTAAATAAACAGGCATGCAAGGAACATTCTTGAGCGATATCTAATGATTTACATAACGAGATACGATACACATTTTTGCGAAGACTGCAGAACTGGTTTTCAATTGTTTGAACTTTGCCTTTGCAATGGAACGGTGCTGAAACACCGCACATCATATTTAATTATTCTACGCCGCAAATTATACGTCTTACATGGGATTGTTGACGAGAAAGCTGAGGCTTACCTAGTGGATGACCCGTTTGATCATTTATCACAATTTTGGGGGTTAAAAACTTGATATTCCAATCTGTATCAGGGGGTGTTTGTCTTTGCTCAGTATTTTGCGACTTCGTTATTTATTTTTACTCTGAAATCGAAACTCTGCTGATTGAAGGAATTTTGGTAAGACTTATTTGCAGGGGCAGTGATATTTCGCGAAAAGATTTCGAGACGAGATAGTACAGTCCAAAGCACTGTAGGGTCGCCCAGCTTCTTTGATTGGCTAAAAAAAATGTTCTGGCCCGTGTTAACCGTTTGCGCACGAATCACGAAGATTCAGCGTCGGAGTTACTCAGTCCTGGGTGACGTGGTCAAAGACGGACACGGCACCAGCAGCCAATGGAGGTATAACAACAGCTGAGGTGTGTATATAGTATTGAAGTCTACCGTGTGCTCCGATTTTTACGCGAAAAGTCACTAGGACCCTACTCATTTGTGATCAAACGGGTGATAAGGAAGGGAAAGGGAGTAGAACGTCACTGTCATGGAGTGGCTGGGTTTCCTGCGAGTGCTCCCGCTCTGCGACAACAATAAACTATATTGTGTATCTGTGATCTCGTAAAAAGGAAAGTTAAAGTCAAATGCTGAAGTTTCCACTTGTGCGAGGGGACTTTTACCGTAGTAGAAGCAAATGTAATTTTGACAGTTCCAGTGGTAAAAAAAAAAAAAATGTTCGGCGTTGGTAATTATTCGCAGTTGGCCTGCGCACTGTTATGATTTTGATATTTTGTTGATATTTATCCTTAACGGGGATATAGGGGCATAACAAGTTATTGATAAGAGTTACGTAATCAACACTATATAAAAGAGGTTTATTTAACATTAAAAGTTGTACAATATTATTTCAATATAAATATTATTGAATATGAACGGGGGGCGTCAAACAAATATACTGAAATATTAAATTATATAATTTTATAAAGATTTAACCAGTCCCGTTCTGAGTAAAGCCTAATTGGAGATTCTCCACCTTGTTCATGATTCCGGAGGGTGGTTAAGATGGCGCAAGTCGACGGCCGGACACACCCATCTTCAGTGGTCCTCCCGTTCCAATGGCCCGACGACAAAAGACACCACCCACGGACTACACTGTCAGTGCAGGATTTACGTATAAGCTACACAAGCCATAGCTTGGGGCCCCCACTTTCTTGGGGGGCCCCCAAAAAAATTGTCCGAGTGAGCAATTTTCATATATACTTAAATATACTGCAGTCCGGAACGTCCCATACTCTTCACCCAATTTTTTTAGCGCGTCTTTTCGAAGAACAAAGAGCTATTGTGCCTAGGGTTTGCATTACCGATAACCGGTTAACCGGTATTACCGGTAATTATGACTACCGAAATTGCTGATAAATTTCGACAGCAAATGCCGGTAATTTCAGTAATTTTTAAAATTATTTCATTATTATTTTATAATAGAAATGGAACGTGTAAAGTACATAATTTATGTTACTATAAACACGGGGATTCCCCTGTGTTGCTCCGCCACACTCGAGCATGCGCTGACCTTTTTGTAGTTCGAGTGAGCCGGCAGACGATACAATATTTTTGACCTTTTATTTAGTATTTACAGTGTGTTTCTTTGATAATTTGATTCTTAACATTATTTTGGAAAGTGTTTTTTTGTGTCCTTACTGGAGTTGCATTTCAGGTAAGTGCATTTTATACAAGTACGCACATAACCTAACTAACGCAAGAATATTTTCCACCGCATTTAATTTTTTTTTGCAATATTTTGATTTAAAAAAAACCTTGTTGGATAGTTGTGCATAATTAACATGGTTGGTACAGGTGTTGCATGCAATAATTTTTCTGCGATAGTATTTTAATTGAAAAAAATATGGAAAATAGAGAACCCATTTTCTATATTTTCAAGTCAAAATAACAGTAGACTTTGCATGATAACAATTTTCTGTAAATAAACATTGGTAAAACGTATTGAAATTAATGACATATTGTCCTAAATAGGTTTAAGTGATAAAAAATTAGATACAATATTTAAATAATATTATTAAATATGTATTTGAAAGAACTGCACATTAAAAAATACCTATTATTTTGTTTTGATTGTATTAAATTAAGTATTAATGTATATATTTATTGTTTTTATTATTCTTTAATTTAATTAATTAAACTAATATTACAACTTGAGAGGATATTGTTAATTTTCTCTTTGCATGTATTATTTATTATAAAAATATCGCTTGCTGGTAAATAGTGGTAATATCACAGGCAATTTTCAATTTTAAAAAATGTCATGCATTATATTACTTTTAAATGTATGTTTATAGTTATATTAAATATTCTGCCCACAGTTTGCAAGATGTCAACCAGAAGTTATAAAAGTGGTGCTCAAAAGAGGAAAAAGAAGCAGGGAGCTGATGAAGAGCTTAGCAAGTTATCAAAATTAGAAAGTTTCTTAACAAAGATAGATACGGGGCCTGATGAACCAAAAGCCTCTACGACAGTGAGCCAGTCACGGGATATTCATCCTATTCCCGATACATAACATGGTACATATAGTTGTACATAATCTACTTCAATGAATGAAGCAACAAATATTAAGATTTATAAACCAGAGAGTAGTACAAGCACAGAAGATTCAGCATCAAAAAACAAACAGAATGATGTTGGGCTATGGAGTGATTTAAGTAAAGATGAGATTTTATACTGGGTAGAAAAAGGTCCGTCAGAATGTCAGCACTCAAATGGCTCATTTGAAAAATCAAAGAAGCTTTTTGCAAACCAAGACAGATGTTGCTCAAAAAGCTTGTTCTATCCCAAACGGGCTAATGGTGAAAAATATTGCAGAGAATGGTTAGTATATTCGCCAGTAACTGGTCGTGTATACTGTTTCGTGTGTAAACTCTTTTCAAATTCTTCTACACCATTATCATCCGGTGGATTTTGTGATTGGCGCAACACCTATTTAGTTCAAAGTCATGAAAACTCTGTAGACCATAGAACAGCTTTGGTAGCATATCTTACAAGAAAACGTGGCTCAACAATTGACTGCCAAGTAGCAGAACAGATAGATAATAGACGGCAGTACTGGAAAAATGTTCTTAAACGAGTTGTGGCAGTCATAATTACAATGGCAGAGCGTGGCTTACCTTTCAGAGGAGATAAGGAAACATTTGGTTCTCCTCACAATGGCAATTTCCTTGGATTACTCGAACTTATAGCAAAATTTGATCCTTTTCTAGCGAGCCATATAAAATAATTTGGGAATAAAGGATCAGGTGTCACATCTTATCTGTCTAAAACAATATGTGATGAATTTATCCAAATTATGGTACATAAAGTAAGAGACTCAACCTTGGATGATCTAAGAACTGCAGGGTACTTCAGTTTATCTGTAGATTTCACTCCAGACCGGTCCCATATTGATCAGCTCACTGTTATTGTGAGGTATGTTTCACCAGAAGATGGGCTCCCTATTGAACGTTTTCTAACTTTCCTAGAGATGGGTAGCCACACAGGGGAAAGTATGGCTAAGATGGTGCACAACTACCTTACAAATGAGTGCAAAATAGATTTTAGTAAGCGTCGAGGCCAGTCATATGATAACGCTGCCAATATGTCTGGCAAATACAAGGGTATGCAAGAAATAATATTGAAGATTAACAAGTATGCTAGGTATATTCCATGTGCTGATCTTTCCCTGAATCTTGTTGGTAGAGCAGCAGTTGACTGTTGTTTAGATGCAGTAAACTTTTTTGGAATTGTTCAAGAAATATATAATTTATTTTCTTCGTTTACACATAGATGGGCAGTGCTGTTGTCATTCTTCACAGATGATTCAAAAGTTCCAAAGTCTTTGTCAAAGACTAGATGGGAAGCACATTCAATGGCCACAAGTGCAATACTTGATAGTTATGATGGAATAATTTCTGCATTGCATCAGCTGCATATTGATACTATAATACAGAGAAAGGCGAAACAATAAATCAAGCCATAAACATTTTGAATAAAATGGATGAGTTTGAATTTATGGTAATGTTATATTTGTGGAGTTACTTGCTGGATGAATTTCACAAGACTAGTCAATCACTGCGAGACCCCCAAATTTAGTCTAGATGTATGTAGGAAATTGTATGCTTCACTTTCGGATTTTGTTAAAGGTTCCAGGGATATGTTCAATCATTTTGAAGAAAAAGCAAAGGAAAAATTGCCTGATGTTGATTACAAGAAAAGCAGATATAGAAGAAGGCATATCAATGATGATGAGGATGATGCTTTAGAGAACCTTGAGCCAAGAGACAAGTTCAGAATCAAAACATGTATGCCTTTGATGGATGCATTAGAGTCAAGTCTGGCACAGAGGACCTCAGTATACAATGATGCTGCAAAAAAGTTTTTATTCTTAACAAAATTAGAAGCTACAGAAGAAGAGATTCGTGAAGGAGTTAGTGTTTTATGGCAAACATATCCTGAAGATGTGGACATGAGTCTTGTAGGAGAAGTCAAGCTTTTTCATCAATATGTTAGACTAAGTCAAGCCTATGGTCCAGCGGAACATGATAGTCTGGCACATCAGGGTCTGTATAGGGTAACATTTAAAGATCTTGTCCAATCAGCATTCCCTAACGTAGAAGCAATTTCGAGATTGTTTCTTAGTATGATGGTTGCAAATTGCTCTGGAGAAAGATCTTTTTCTCAGCTGAAGAGGATAAAAAATGAATTTAGAACAGCAATGACTCAATGATAAATTATGTTCCCTCAGTCTCATGTGCATAGAAAGTGACAAACTACGCAGTTTATCATTTGATGATGTCATCAGTGACTTTGCTCTGGCAAAGGCAAGAAAGAAAATATTTTTGTTTAATATAATTCCTTAATCCTTATAACGTGTTTCAAGAGATTAGATAATAAGCCTTTGTTAATTGTGCCTTTTAAAAGACCTTTTGTTTCTTTTTATAAGAGTTTGCATTTTTAAGTGCGTTATGAATAAAAATGATTTTAAGTTAAAGATATATTATTTAACTATCTATATACTTCTTAATTGTATTTCAGTTTAACCCTCTAGGTATCCGAAAATCACATTTGGCACTGACATATAACATCCGGACTTATAAAGGGCCCCATATCTCAAATAGCTTAGGGCCTTGTCAAGTCTAAATCCGGCACCGTANGTTTCTGTGGTTTGCTATTTCGTAACTAATTTCGGCGATCACGGTCCGTGTCCTGGATAATGCGATCAGGCAGGCCGCTCAGCTAAGGGCCTGGCCGGCCACACCTCGTAACAGCACTCGTAACACGCATCCCTTCTTCGTGAGAGCCGATCGTGCACGAACTTGACCGAAGAAGCGAGCTCGCTATCGCGCGACGGTGCCTTCGGCGCAGGCAGCCGGGAGCAACAGTCTGTTCTCTGCGATCGGACAGGAACCACCGCAGCGCCGCAGTTGTCCTGGGGACGTAGCATCGAATATCATTCACGAAGGTAAAGTAATCGTCTATCTTCAATAACTTCGCATTTTTTAAAATCAAACCTTTGAATAATCACCCCATGAATGACGTGTTTGGTTGTTTCCTAAATCTGTCGCGTGTCACAAGCGTTTTATATTTTGTATTAAAATAAAAGTATTTTAGTTTTGCAAAAAAAAAAAAATTGTACCTGAAAACGATACGTGTGTTATATTAAAGCAATTTGTATGCTTATGTGTATTATATGTTACAGTAGATTCTGTGCGACACGGGACTGTTACAGCACGCGTTATGTCAGTTCTCAAAAACGACGTTTTAAACGTTGGCGTTCTTTTTCTTGAAGTTCATTTCAGATCTTCCAATAAAATTAACTCAGTCACTACAGATGCCAGGGAAGGGTCGTCATTCCTTCCAGTCCCATAGCTTCGGACATAATGTTCCACGCACCATGCACGTTCCTAGATGGTGTACTCTGTGACANCTATGCACGTTCCTAGATGGTGTACTCTGTGACACACAGCATATACACATAAGCATATAAATTGCTTTATTTTTTATCACAATACACCAATAATTTTCTGTCAACTTTTTTTTCTTGCAACATCTTATTTCAAGGTGAAACATTAAAAACGAAATGTGTGGCGTTTGTGGTTGGGGTACCGGCCACAGTCTGAAGTCAGTGTCAATTTTTTTTTTACACACTCTAGAGCAGGGAATGCTTAAACGGTCGATCGCGAGAGCTTTAAAAGTCGATCGCGGACATATGTCCACATTCCCTCAAGAAATTAAAAACAAGCGCCTTCCGTCGGTAACGTAATAATAAAATGTAAAAGTCACGCCGAAAAGACGCTGCGCACCGCCGGAGTTATCGGCGCGGCTTAGTATTGTTTGCTCCCACTGTTTGTAAAAGAATGGCTTTCCGGATTAAGGAACCGCCTTGTTAGTTTTATTACGTTTTGGCAAGTTTGCAAGTTTGGTCAAAATCAAACAACAATTTTATCCGTCGCCTGGAGCGCTAATCGTTATTATGAGAGTACACCTTCACACTAATCGTTATGAATATTCTCGCCAGGTCGCGCTCTCTTCGGAAAATGGCGTCAACGATTTACAAAATGTAAACATAACCTGGTCAAAGTGTTACTCGGCATAGTAACACGCGAGTGTGACCGGGTCTTAACCAAAAAACAGCGACAGGCTTACCATCTGTCATGTTAGAGCTCAGTTCTACCCCCTTACTTTTTTTTGTCGATCGCTTGCCNTAGAGAAAGATTTACATATATTTACACAATAATATTACCAACAATGACACGGTTTCAGTTGGATGGCGCATGAACAAAGTGATCAGGCTCATGGCACTGCTACTATTTTACGTATGGCGGAAGAATACAAAATGGACGGAGAAGCAGATCCAGGGCAGGACTTGAGCATCCCCTATGCCGTATACTGTAGCCTATTCGCGGTATCTTCACACTTTTTGAATCAAACCTTTCAGACAGTGAAGATATTTGGGCGACGAGGGTGGCGCGAGGCGAGTATCGAGCAGCGCCAGAATGCAGGCGCGGGGGAAAAAGGGAGATCCCCGAGAAAACCCGTCGACCAGCGGCATCGTCCGGCACGATTCCCACGTGCGAAAATCCGTGGGGCCACCCCCGCCGGAAATAGAACTCGGTTCGCCTTCGTGGGTGGACAGTAGTCTAGCCACTACACCACCGCGGCTCCATCAGACCTTTGAAAAATCACCTCGTGTACGAGGTGTTTGGTTGTTTNGGCTCCATCAGACCTTTGAAAAATCACCTCGTGTACGAGGTGTTTGGTTGTTTCCTGTTTATTCCACGTATCACAAGCGTTTTATACTTGTGTTGACACAAAACTACCGTATTTTTTGGTTAAATCGAAATTTTAATTTCAATTTACCCATAAATTATAATATAATTTATAATTAAGGGCAGTGATATTTCGCGAAAAAATTTCGAGACAATATACAGTCCAAAGCACTGTAGGGTCGTCCAGATTCTTTGATTGGTTAAAAAATGTTCTGGCTCGTGTTAACCGTTTGCGCACGAATCACGAAGGTTCAGTGTCGGAGTTACTTAGTCCTGAGTGGCTTGGTCAAAGACGGACACGGCACCAGCAGCCAATGGAGGTATAACAACAGCTGAGGTGTGTATATAGTATTGAAGTATACTGTGTGCTCCGATTTTTACCCGAAAAGTCACTGGCCCTGTTTATAATTTATATGAATAAAACAGTGATAAATTAGGTGTGTTGGTAATGCCTAGTAAGAAATAATTGTTATGCAAAAAATTATTACGCTGAGTGCGCACGAATGCGGTGCGTTGTCCCTTTAGTGCAATTCTCAAGATTAATTTAAACTTTGTTTGTACGAGGTGATGAGGGGGAGCAATAGGCTGAAAGTANATTCTCTGATTGGCTGCGCGAAAATCTGGGAACGGGCCTTGTGTCTGACTGGCTACCGCGTGTTGCGGAAGGTTCCCTACTGGCTGAGCTGCCGGTTGGTAAGTAAGTTACCAGGCGCTGATTGGCGAACAGCGTTCCAACATGTCGCTGGCTAGTGGCGCCATATTGCTGGCGTGTGCGGCTGGAGTTCGCGGAATAAGTGGCTATTTTACATCTGTAATATTAACCTACTCTGTGCTTCAAATAAACTTCCTGGCGTTGTAACACGGTAATTATTTTCACGAACAAAGAGCCTGGAATATGCATCTGTATATGGTTCTAACTGCTTGTTTCCTATGTAGTTGATACTTTTGTGTTAGGTATTCGGCTCGAATACTTGATGCGGGGGGTGGGGGTCGCGGTGGTGTAATGATTATATTACTCGCCCCCTCCCCCTCCCAAAGCGAACCGGTTTCAACCCCCGGCCAGGTCACTTTCGGATTTTCGCAAGTGGGAATCGTGCCGGACGATGCCGCTGGTCTGCGGGTTTTCTCAGGGATCTCCAGTTTCCCCGCGCCCTTGCATTCCGGCGCTACTCCATACTCACCTAATTTCACCCTCATCGGCTCTCAACACCTCGATGTGAGCCGCTCAAATCTTTCAATTCAACTCATATCTAATCGGTATTGTTTAATTTGATCAATTCAACTCATATCTAATCGGTACTGTTTAATTTGATCAATTCAACTCATATCTAATCGGTATTGTTTAATTTGATCAATTCAACTCATATCTAATTGGCATTGTTTAATTTCATTACCTAAGTACGAATGTGACAGTACCGGACTATTTTACTGTTCTGACATTAAGGTCAAATGCCGCAACCCATTAACATTCCCGTACTGTACAGGACTGTGGGGCAGGGCGCGCAATGAATATATGTTTATCGCAACATTGAATGACTTTTCTTCCTACACGCCTGTCTATAACCACGTGACTTCGTCTAAGGTTAGCACGCTATTTAGTGAAATAAGTGCCGCGATACGCTAGTTGCACTACTTTTAAGTTTTAACCTAGACATGGTATAATCAAGTTACGCAAAATGTTATTATCTGAGATAATGGAAAATCGCGACAATATTTTGAGTCAACATTTTTTTTTTCGATAACTCTATCTAGATTATNGATAACACTATCTAGATTATTTTTTAATGATTGGATGAACAACGTTTTGATTCTGCAAGATGTTTGCATACCGATCACGAACGTTCTGCGTTTTAGTATCAGAATCCTCATTGGCCCGGTGAAATGGGGGTAGTAGCTTCATACGTGCATGGCAGCCAATAAGAAATCAGAATCCTCATTGGCCCGGTGAAATAGGGCAGTAGCTTCATACGTGCATGGCAGCCAATAATAAATCAGAATCCTCATTGGCCCGGCGAAATTGGGTAGTAGCTTCATACATGTACGACAGCCAATAAGAAAATAAAACTCTCCTCGGACATGTATACAGTACGTTCAATCCTTAGCACCTAGCTAACAAGTCAACTTTTACCGCGGTAAACCATAATGTCTAGTTATTATGTGTAAAGCGAATGTAAACAAAAATTATATATATTTGTTAGAACACGTGACACTGGCGGTTCTTTCCATAGACTAAAGATTATGTAGACCGATTCTTTGTCTTCTGTGCATGTATCCACCGTTGACCTACCCCGAAACCAGCTCACCGTCAAAGTCACATGGTCAACAGTGATCAACATGTTTGTTTATATCTAGAGCCAGTGACTTTTCGCGTAAAAATCGGAGCACACAGTAGACTTCAATGCTATACACACACCTCAGCTGTTGTTATACCTCCATTGGCTGCTGGTGCCGTGTTCCGTCTTTGACCAAGCCACTCAGGACTATGTAACTCCGACACTGAACCTTCGTGATTCGTGCGCAAACGGTTAACACGGGCCAGAACATTTTGTAACCAATCAAAGAAGCTGGACGACTCTACAGTGCTTTGGATTGCATCTTGTCTCGAAATCTTTTCGCGAAATATCACTGCCCCTATTTATATCTTAATTTTTAAAGACAAGCACTTTTATAAGAATAAAATACCGTTAAACGCTTGCGGCTCCGCATAGTTTCATAATCAAGCCCATGACAATTTTAATTTTACATATGGCGGAAGAATACACAATGTTTATACAAGTAGATACTAAGCATGGCTTCCAAAAGTGCTCGTTTTACCGTTAACAGCCTATAAATTGGTCCACCAGTTTTTCGCGAAAAGACTTTTATGTTCAAGCTAAGACTTAAACTTGTTACTGCACGTTTGCAAATTTTCTTTCGCTATTGGCCGCGTGTCTGTGTGAGAAGACATTTTGTTATCTACTGAGCCAATTAGAATAAAGTTGCCCTGGCACTGAACGTCCGTGATTGGCCGGCAGACTCTTGAGACGCGTGCGATTTAAAATCACCCAACCGCGATACCGGGTCCTGAACTAACGTATTTTGGAGTACAACTAGCCGTGGAATCTTCTCGCGGAAAACCGGTGTACCTAACCTATAAACAAAGAGAACACCGCTGACCTGTCAGAAGATAAGAGACCCGACAGTGATGCAGTCCATTTTAAGTTGGTAGCAGTGTAACGCTTCCTATTTACACGATTTATCCTCGTGCCTCGTGACTTAACTCCAAAACTTCATATTATACGAGGAATGTTTTCTTGAGGTGAGTGTGTTTCCCCGTCTCTGGTTCTGATAGCCGTGTTTATGAAGCAACAATGTACTGCTCGTGGTAAACAGAGCACTTTGGAAAGCCCTGCTTAAGATCTACGTGTATGAACATAGTGTATTCTTCCATTTTCTTTGTAGCAGTTTGTACAAAGTTATTCTTATTAGTGTAATTAAAAAAAATAACTGAATGTTGTGAACGCTATTATATATACATAAAATCAGACTCTGTGACAATTAATGTAGCTAGTGNAAAAAAATAACTGAATGTTGTGAACGCTATTATATATACATAAAATCAGACTCTGTGACAATTAATGTAGCTAGTGTACATTAACGTGTATAGTATAGCTCATACACGAAATCAACGGATAGCAGGAGATGTATGTATCCATAACAATGCATTGAAATGTAAATCATAACGCTCGAACTAAGGCATGCATCGAGTTAATCTTTCCATTCCATAATGCGTTATGATAACAAATTAAAGTGTCCGGCAGTTGAAAATAATAATTTGGACAGTAATACCGTATACTATAAATAATTCGTACGCAGGACGCTTTTTCATACACAGGTACAAACGCTGTGAGGTGATTCCCTATGCAAAATGGGATAGAAAAAAAGTATACGAACAATGTCGTACAGTAACTCGTAAGGGAGGTAGCCACCCTTGAAAAATCGATATTTCAAATGGTTCTACCGGAAAATAATGAAACCTACGTGAGACGAAAGAGCCATTCTGTGAATAACGGGTTTCTTTAACCAAGAACTGAAACCTTCGAACAGCTGTGGCGTACTATCATCCCCTACATTGAGACACTAGGGGGTGGTATATTTTATTATCCTGCCAATGCGTGTGTAACACTCGGGTATCTTGTAAAGAAGACACAATCCTACGTTACTGCACGGAAACGCGTTTCCCAGACGTAACGCTCTCAGGCGAACAGTGCTCAAGGCAACGGACAAAGTTTGNCGTTACTGCACGGAAACGCGTTTCCCAGACGTAACGCTCTCAGGCGAACAGTGCTCAAGGCAACGGACAAAGTTTGCAAGAGTGCACTTGGTTGCGTAACTGGCAGGCAACCAAAGTGCACTCTTAAAAGTATGCTTCCTGGTTAAAAGTAATAATATGGTTTTTTTGATGACGATCTCCTGCTACATCAAAGGTGACTATGATAATTCTCCTTGCAGAAATTTCTTATACTGAGGCGTAGTCTAGAATCAGTTAGTCATAGGTTCGAAAGAAAAAGTTCAGAATGGTGTTGAGGAATAGACTTGGGGCGCGCGCTATCAACATCTCCGCGCCAGTCCTTATCACAAAGTAGAGTGCCGCCCGCCGAGGTCCGGGTCAGGTATACGGCACCGTACAGTTGTGTAACAACATTTGATAAGTCCAGAATCAACTGCCCACTGCAGCACGTTGTCGCCTTGCACGCCGGAAAGATTCACAGGCCAACAGTTTCAGTTATAAGCAGATATTTACCAATACTTTATTCTAAACCATTATTCTATCACCTAATAACAAAATTGACTACATGTCTTTTTTGAAACCCTCCAAAACGTAAGATTGAAAAAAAAGTCATTTTTAAGCATTCTTTAAATAGCTCTGGTGGAAAAAACTGTTTTAGTTAGGACCATGCTAACATCTTACTGAATACATAAAGTACAGTACTATGGTCATTTTAAATATGAACTGTGAATTTGCATTTATTCTGTTGTAAGCCCTTCCCAGAAATGCAAATAATTAACATTTGCTTTCGTTGTGTATCACTTATTAAAAGTTTAATATGTGAATTATTCATGTGAATCATATCATTAATATGTTATGACTCAGTTAGCACAACAAAAATTCTGTGTTCCGAATGCCCTTAATCGTGAAAAGGCTGTAAGTAAATGTCCCATCACAAAGACACATGGCCGATAGCACAGGGAAAGATGGAAGTGTGCACATGGTATAACGAAGTCTAACCTGCATGTAAATCATTTCGCGATAAAGCGGGGTTGCACTTCATTTTGCTAGTCAGTGTCACGAATTACTTACGAGAAATACTTTGGCGCGTCAGCTGAGGCCTGAGGGTGAAGTGAAGTGGGCATAGAGCAGTGGAGGAATGCAATAGTGAGGAAAATGAGAGCTCCCCGAAAAAATCCATCAACATCCATCACCCTTCTGACTTACGAAAATCGGGAGTAACCCCCCCTACCCCCAGGATATCAGACTCGGTTAGCCATTTTTTCACACACACACGCGCGCACACACACACACACACATATATATATATATATATATATATATATATATATCTAATATACAAAATTCTCCCGTCACAGTGTTAGTCACTGAACTCCTCCGAAACGGCTGGACCGATTTTTATGAAATTTTTTATGTATACTCGGTAGGTCTGAGAATAGATTTATATCTATTTTTTACACCCCTAAGTAATAAGGGTGGCCACCCCCAAACAATTTTTTTTTATTGTTTGAACAAAATTTTTATTTTTTATTTTTTTATGATGTGGCATCAAAAAATACATACCCTCCTAAATTTTCACCCTTCTACCACCAACCCTTATTTTTTTATAGCGATATTAGTAATTTAATAAATTTTACCCTAGGTCGATAACTGATCAATTATCATCGATCATTTATCGATCTAGGTTACAATTTATTCCCACCAGGTGTCTCCCAGTGACACAGCACGGAGTAGCCGGTCTCCACTTTCTCTCACACAATAACCTTTCTCTTATTCATTTGTGCTCAGATCGTAGTAGTGACGTGTTTACAATTATATTTTCAATAATTAAGTGTACTTCTTAATTAACTTTATTATTGATCGCAAAGCTGTAATTGTTTGTATTTCCATTTTATTATTATTTATTAAATTATCTAATATATAAAAGTATTTCTCACGTTCAGTTATTTAATTAATTTTATATAACCTCAACAGTACTCAACACGTGTCACGAGCACGTGTTATATTATAAACACTTTTTATAATAATAAATACTTTTTATGGCAAAACAACGTTTGCTGGGTCAGCTAGTNTATATATATATATATATATAGTTAGATTTGAGTATTGCCGAAATGCGGCAATACCTTAGATGGGGAACAATAAAACACGAAGTACCTCCGGCAGGACTGATTTTTGAGTGAAAAAATAGATTGTATCTGTTTTAGTAATGTTATTATTTATGATATAGTATGTTTCAGTAATGTTATTATACAAGAAACTTAATTATAATAATGAGAGACAGAACTGGAACAACATGGACATGTCTAGAAAACTGTTTTCACACCAACGCATTTATATCAAATCAAGAAATAACTCAGTTTATGCGATTCAGCAAATAGAGAAAATAATATTTGATCTTGGGTTCGCCAGAAAATGAAAAATAGCCATACCATAACCGTTAAAAACAGAAATAGTGAAATTCCTGTGTTAACACAGCCAAAATATTGGCATGTACAGAACGCGTTAGAATATTAAGGATCGCCGGTATTTGTTAAAAGCTAAAAGTACTTACAGAAATCTTAGACTTCAAGGAAGCGNTATTTATGATATAGTATGTTTCAGTAATGTTATTATACAAGAAACTTAATTATAATAATGAGAGACAGAACTGGAAGAACATGGACATCTCTAGAAAACTGTTTTCACACCAACGCATTTATATCAAATCAATTCAGCAAATAGAGAAAATAATATTTGATCTTGGGTTCGCCAGAAAATGAAAAATAGCCATACCATAACCGTTAAAAACAGAAATAGTGAAATTCCCGTGTTAACACAGCCAAAATATTGGCATGTACAGAACGTGTTAGAATATTAAGGATCGCCGGTATTTGTTAAAAGCTAAAAGTACTTACAGAAATCTTAGACTTCAAGGAAGCGNCGTTAGAATATTAAGGATCGCCGGTATTTGTTAAAAGCTAAAAGTACTTACAGAAATCTTAGACTTCAAGGAAGCGTACGACGTCTACTTTCATTGTGTAATTGCGTGAGGGTAGAATTCCGTGTAAATGAGAATTATTTTTTATTGCTGAAAAGGCACTGCGCGTTATACGCAGGGGCAGTGATATTTCGCGAAAATATTTCGAGACAAGATACAGTCCAAAGCACTGTAGGGTCGTCCAGCTTCTTTGATTGGCTAAAAAAAATTCTGGCACGTGTTAACAGTTTGCGCACGAATCACGAAGGTTCGGTGTCGGAGTTACTTAGTCCTGAGTGGCTTGGTCAAAGACGGACACGGCACCAGCAGCCAATGGAGGTATAACAACAGCTGAGGTGTGTATATAGTATTGAAGTCTACTGTGTGCTCCGATTTTTAAGCGCAAAGTCAGTGGCCCTAGTTAAAGGATTATAGCGAGTTTAAAGAAATGGCCCTCCCGTAGATTATCTTTTGGAATTNCAAAGTCAGTGGCCCTAGTTAAAGGATTATAGCGAGTTTAAAGAAATGGCCCTCCCGTAGATTATCTTTTGGAATTAAGTAATAATTTATAAAAATAACTAAAAATTTTCAAACAAAATACGGAATATTATTCAAAAAATGAAAATGAACATTAACATTAAACAGGCAATGCATAAACATATTCTGAAGAAATTCTTCATTACTCAAGTTGTTCTGTACGTATAAAAAACTACTTAAGTATATTTTTTAATGGTTCTGACAAATTTAACAGGCTGTAGATAATATATTAAGATAATTTGTTAAGATAATAAGTGGTTGTAAAGTACGCAAGATAAAGAAGATTAAATTTTGAAACTTGAGAGGCAATTCTACCTAATTATATATCTTGATAAGCGTTTCTGAACGCACACTTTTTTTTTCGCTGTATGCTGTGCTTATGTGTTACGTCAAGTATGTATAGTTTATTACGAAAAAAATAACCTGATTTCTGACTTTCACTGCAATTCATTTTTACTCTGTAATTATTAACTCGTTATCCTTTGTTACAATGGACTTTGCAGCGATGTACTGTACACTCTAAATATTAACCAGTGAGAAATGAGCCAAATCAGTGAAAACTGAGCTACTGATAATAATCAGGTTACTAATATGACTGCTGAATTTCACTGATTTATTTGTGATTTCCCACTGAATGTCGAGAATTCCACTGCCGTAAGTCACTTGTTGTTTTCAGTTCATTCTCTGGATTTTCTAGTCGGCAGTAGCTTATCAACTGGCTTTCAGTGAATATTATTTAACTGATTGATATCACTGATTCTGGCTCAGAGTGTACTTCCAGAACTACCTATGTCTTATATTTAGGGCTACTTACAGCGATTTGAACTTAATGGAACTTTTGAACGACCTCGTGTGTGTGTCAATAACCAGATTTATGAATTAGCAACAAAAATAATAACATTCATTTCTGTCCTGAAAAAAATAAAATANACATTCATTTCTGTCCTGAAAAAAATAAAATATTTAGTATAATCCATTCACGGTTACTTCACACTTTTTTGAAGCCCTGCCAAAGTTCTACTTCCAGAATATTCCTCCGCCTCGTGCCATCTAAGCTTAGCTAAGTCTAGAAAATTACACCAAAGGACAACGCACCGAATACGTGCGCACTGAGTTGTAATAATATTTTGTATGAGAACTATTTCTTCCTAGGCGCTACCAACACACATGTTTTCTCACTGTATTTATAAATACTTATTGTAAAGGAAATATTATAATTTATAAATAAAATATTGGTAAAACTTCAATTCAACGAAAAATAGGATACTTTTATGTTAACAGGGATACAAAACGCTTGTGATACATGGCATATTTAGAAAATAACTAAAGACGTCATACGCGGGGTGATTTTTCAAAGGTTTGATTCAAAAAGTGTGAAGAAACCGTGAACAGACTTATAGTTTTTTTTTTTTAAATTAGAAAGGAGAGCCACTGTTTATATATAGAGACCCATATACAACTAGGAAGGTCACCTCAGAAGAAGTCGGTGGCAAAAGTCTCCTGAAACACGGGCGTCAAAAAATTAAAAATAAATCGCTGCCACAAATCACAGCAGATATGAGACCGAAAAGTCTCTTCGCACGTTCCACGTTGTTCGAGTGAAGTGAAGAGATTTGGACAGGCTCTTAACATCCGAGGTCTTGAGAGCCGACGAGGGTGAAGAGAGGCGAGTGTGCAGGCAGCACCGGAATGCGAGGGCGGGGAAAAACGGGAGATCGTCGAGCATGATTCCCACGCGCGAAAATCTGGGGGCGACCCTCACCGGGAATCGAATCCAGTTGGCCTTGGTGGGAGGCGAGTAATCTAACCACTACACCACTGCGGCCTCGTCACGTTGTTCGAATTTCGACGATCATTTCTAGTGACCTTGTAGAGCAGGGGAGAAGATTTAATCATTTAGAAAAGGCGGAAGGGGGAGGCGAACTCAGGAGACATAGGATATGAGGTACGGTGCGTGCTCCATCTTTGTAGTAAGAAGCTGCCGACTCCTAGCACCGAACAGATTTGTTTTGCCTCTATTGCTGCCAGTTAGGTTAAATTAAGCATTTACGTATATTTTACCTACAATTTATAAGATTTCTTGTATACAGGATGATGCTGAAATCATGGGACAAACATTGAAGGGTGGTAGAGCTCACTAAAACAAACAATTATTGTATAGGAATATATGGAAGTGACGCGTTGAGACACAAACACAAAAATAGCACATGAAATGCAACACGTTGTTTATTTACAACGTCGCCGCTAAATGCCTTTTTACAGCAATGTTTATAATAATTGCTCAAAATTGCTACCACCGACAGTAATGCAAGCTTGGTAGCGTCGGTGGAGTGATTGGCGAACAGATTCAAATACGCCGGGTATTTCACGCACGCCACCATTGTCAGCCAATCACGCCATATGTAGAGGTCGCCAAGCATGCGTGACTGTTGGTGGATGCATTTCCAGCAACTGTTTTAACATTGTCTGTACGGAATCACTCGTTAAGTATGCTGCTAATGAACATTTTATGTTTCCGTTAATGTGTTATGTTTTTGTGTTTGCGCCTCAACGCGTCACTTCCGCCCATATATTCCTATACAATAATGGTTTGTTTTAGTGAGCTCTACCTCCCCTCAATGTTTGTCCCATGATTTTAGAATCAGCCTGTATTCAATATGCACGAACACAGGGAGAAAAAAGGTGTGTTGGTAATGCCTAGTAAGAAATAGTTCTTACGAAAAAATATTGTTACACTGAGTGCGCACGAATGCGGTGCGCTGTCCCTTTAGTGTAATTTTCTAGACTTGGTTAAGCTTTGCTTGCGTGAGGCGGAGGAATATCCTGGAAGTAGATCTTTGACAGGGTTTCAGTAAAATTCGTAAGTAACCATGAATGGACTATAGTAATTAATATCCAGTGAATCTGGTGGGGAAAACGTTGCGGTGTGCGCAGGGCGCCGACATGCCGGAGCCAGGGAGGTTCCTGGTCGACGGACAGCCGCCGTCCTTCTCCATGGGTGAGCACACGCTCACCTTGGAGGTAGGCCTGATGGGCGAGCCCTTCAGCGAGATGGCGGTCCACGAGCTGAGGGAGACGCCGCAGGTCGCCGCCGACGCCCTACAGCAGCTCCGGGACNCACTGAACCTTCGTGATTCGTGCGCAAACTGTTAACACGTGCCAGAACATTTTTTTAGCCAATCAAAGAAGCTGGACGACCCTACAGTGCTTTGGACTGTATGTTGACTCGAAATCTTTTCGCGAAATATCACTGCCCCTACATAAAGTGTAGAAATATAGCAAATTCGTATATATATATATATATATATATAATAATTTCACTGTTTCACTCGACTAGCGCGTGAATAAAGTGATTTGGCCCACTGAAATATTAATTTTACGTACTCAAATCATCGGGTCGGTGGCGGGGCGCCGTGTAGATGGAGTTTTTTGGGCTCACGGGCCGTATTTAAGCTTCAATTTTGTTGCTATCTCTAAGGATTTTACGTGGGAGTGAAAGCTCCTCTCCAGTCAACGTGTCGATTGGAGTGATCGCAGTGTCGTGATGTCTGGCTTAGTATGTTGTGATGTAAGCAAATGTGCTAGTTAATTTCGCATTTATTGCGTGCGTGAGATCTTTGTGTTCGATAAGATATATTAATGTAATTTTGGAAGCTTAGGAAAAGCGACGAGTGTGTATTTTTGACCACAGAAGGAATGTGAGTGTTTTTGCGTTACCAAGTATGTACTCTTCGACCCTGGTATTATCCGCAGAGTTGTTCATACCATCATGGTATTATCCCTATACAAACTAAGCGAAACCACAGTATTTAGGTTTATTACCATGCAGTTTATTCATGAATTAAATTGCTTACATGAGTGACGATTCGCAACATTAGTAGATAGGCAGGGGTCAAAACTTGGTTCAATTTGTTTAGATGACTTTTGGTTTTAATTTTTTTTTCTCAACTGNTAGTAGATAGGCAGGGGTCAAAACTTGGTTCAATTTGTTTAGATGACTTTTGGTTTTAATTTTTTTTTCTCAACTGATCGTCCGGTGGAACACTGACATACATGATTAAATCATGTGTTCTTTTTCCGCAGAATTTTAAACGGCGATTGTAGGGTTTTAATACACCCGCTTGTTCAGAAATGATACAACGCTGTAGCTATATTTAGGGGCAGTGAAATTTCGCAAAAAAGATTTCGAGACAAGTTATATTTCAAAACACTGCATGGTCGTTTACCTTTCTCGATTGGCTGCGTTAACACTTTACTCTTTGTACGCGAATCACTTTGGTTCACTACCAAAGTTGTTGAATTCTAATAGGCCTGGTTAAAAAAACAGAAACGGATTCTCATGCAGAGAAGGCGACCAATGGCAAAATTAAAATTTCTGCCTGTGCTTAGAGTATTGAAATCTACCACATGCTCAGATTTTTTTCNTAGTAGATAGGCAGGGGTCAAAACTTGGTTCAATTTGTTTAGATGACTTTTGGTTTTAATTTTTTTTTCTCAACTGTTCGTCCGGTGGAACACTGACATACATGATTAAATCATGTGTTCTTTTTCCGCAGAATTTTAAACGGCGATTGTAGGGTTTTAATACACCCGCTTGTTCAGAAATGATACAACGCTGTAGCTATATTCAGGGGCAGTGAAATTTCGTAAAAAAGATTTCGAGACAAGTTATATTTCAAAACACTGCATGGTCGTTTACCTTTCTCGATTGGCTGCGTTAACACTTTACTCTTTGTACGCGAATCACTTTGGTTCACTACCAAAGTTGTTGAATTCTAATAGGCCTGGTTAAAAAAAACAGAAACGGATTCTCATGCAGAGAGGGCGACCAATGGCAAAATTAAAATTTCTGCCTGTGCTTAGAGTATTGAAATCTACCACATGCTCAGATTTTTTTCNAGGCGACCAATGGCAAAATTAAAATTTCTGCCTGTGCTTAGAGTATTGAAATCTACCACATGCTCAGATTTTTTTCGCGAAAAAATACTGGCTCTAGCTATAGTTTAAAACACTGTTTTCCGGAAAAATAAATATCGTAAACAGAGCGCCTCTTACAGCGATTTTTGCTGACTTTGACAGTTCTAAACGACCACATTTATGTTTCAATGAACAAATTTACGAATCGGCAACAAAATAACGTCTTTTACTTTTGCCCTAAAAAAAATTTCCATTGTAATGCACCTTANACAAATTTACGAATCGGCAACAAAATAACGTCTTTTACTTTTGCCCTAAAAAAAATTTCCATTGTAATGCACCTTAGTTTTTTTTTTTTTAAATTAGAACAGACACAACTACTTACAATGAAATACGCATGACAACTAGACAGACCCCTTAACTCGTGCTCTTTCTATACACGTTTGTCACTGGTTNACTTACAATGAAATACGCATGACAACTAGACAGACCCCTTAACTCGTGCTCTTTCTATACACGTTTGTCACTGGTTTGCCATCCTGAGGTGAAGCTGATGAACGGCGAGTCAGGAAACGAGTGTCCCATTTACGAGAGTGAGAAGGAAGTGCAAGTGTTTAAAGTTTGGTATAATATCGCTTGATCTCGCGAAAATCCCTAGTCCATATTCAGGTGTTTTTTTTCCTTCTTCCCCTTAACACGTAATTTTGCTGGCACTGCCAGCTACACGACAACTGATTGCAGGCCGATCGAGCTGCAACTCGTACTAACCAAGCGTGTTGTCTCGACAGGCGAGAAGAACCTGAACGTGCCCTTGGATGACGACGACTTCCTCGTCTCGTTCCTGCGACCCTGCAAGTTCTACCCGCACAGCGCCTTCGAGCGGGTAAGTGTGGCGACCCATCCTGCTGGCGCGGACTTGACCGTGTAGTGTTGGTTCACAAAAAAAAACATAGACACAGTAGAACATTTACACGACCTGCCCCTTGGTTCATTTTTGGAATTTTTCGATTTCTCTTAAAGCATTCTTACTTAATCTAATTAATTTAATTCCAAATTGAATTTTATATTGTAGATCATTTAAAGAGGAATCCAGCGATACATCTATAATTAAAATCGGATAAATGGTTTGCGAGAAATGAGCGTCTAAAGTCAACTGAAGATTCCCCTCCAGGCACTCATTATTTGGTTATCCTTTTTTCTCGTCTTCATGTTAACAGACTGTGCAATTAAGATTCCATATTTCGAAGGTGCTCTTTCGATTGAAATGTGTCTAGTGAGTGTGGTGTTAGCAGTTTCTGAGTTAGGTATGTTATTTAGGGTTGTTTTTTTTTGGCATTTTTCGATTTCTCTTAAAACATTCTAATCTAATATTTTTCCGCAGGAACCTTGTGATAAATAACTTCACAATTAAATACGTGTTTATTATTTTTAGCCAATGAAATTTAGTGGTGAGTCTGACGTCATATGGTAGCACTGGTAAACTATGTTTTAATATTTTGTTTTGTCTTTACACTTGTAAAATTCATCCCAGTAACAGATTGTGATGTTGTGTTGAAAATAGTGATTTAAAAAATGGTATATTATCTTTTGTTTGAAATATTTTCATTTTCGATTGTAAATATGTGTAGTATGCTGTCGTCTGTTCTTTCCTCTGAAGTTATATCTTCAAGCTTGGTGGGAGGCGAGTGGTCTGACCACTTAACAACCGCGGCCTCTCACTCAGCGTAGTCGTTTCTCCTTTAACAGAACTGATTCGAAAGCGAAATCCCTTCTTCCGCAACACACGCACAAGTTAATACTTCCAAGGGATTAAGTGACTCGATCAAACAACAGTGTCAAATTTTTACAAACGATTCTGGCGCTATTACGCGAATTATTACTCTAGTGGACACAAGCGAGAGTTAGAGCTCGGTCACGCATACTTCCGGCTTCTCTTTGGTTATAGTTAGGGCCAGTGAATTTTCGCGTAAAAATCGGAGCACACAGTAGACTTCAATACTATATACACACCTCAGCTGTTGTTACACCTCCATTGGCTGCTGGTGCCGTGTTCCGTCTTCGACCAAGCCACTCAGGACTGAGTAACTCCGACACTGAACCTTCGTGATTCGTGCGCAAACAATTAACAAGANCGACACTGAACCTTCGTGATTCGTGCGCAAACAATTAACAAGAGCCAGAACATTTTTTAACCAATCAAAGAAGCTGGACGACCCTACGGTGCTTTGGACTGTATCTTGTCTCGAAATCTTTTCGCGGAATATCACTGCCCCTACTTATAAGCGTAGTTGGATGTAACTTCCCAACCGTTTAAGATACAGCCTTCAAATTCATAATATTGATATCACCCGCCGATGACGAAAAGGACCGCAAAGTCAAGTATGCCCTTAGCAATCTTGGCCGAGGTGTGTGTGTGTCCGTTGACCCGACGCAGAGTGCGAATCGGGTCTAGGCGAATCACCACATGATGCTCGCGAATTATTGAGCTTTACGAAACTCTACCATAGACTTTTGGGATTCCTTGCATGCTTTACCTGTTGACAGGGCAAAAAGAAATGCAGCACTGAATAAATCGCGGGTTGCGTACACAGAAATGTACTTCATGACAACAAATTCATGTTAGTCAACTATTCCCTTTGTTTGAGCCACTTTTTTTCATTTATCTTGTACAAGTAACACGTCGTTTTGAGACTGATAATGCTAAAATTCTAGCTAGACATGCCCTTGATTCGTTGGACGTCCATGACAGTACTGAGCAGAAATATTGGTAGTAATACTGATCGTGTAGGGTATCTATAATATTGTTGTGTACTGACACGAATACTTATCAGTAGGGGCAGTGATATTTCGCGAAAAGATTTCGAGATAAGATACAGTCCAAAGCACTGTAGGTTCGTCCAGCTTCTTTGATTGGCGAAAAAATGTCCTGGCTCGTGTTAACCGTTTGCGCACGAATCACGAAGGTTCAGTGTCGGAGTTACTTAGTCCTGAGTGGCTTGGTCTAAGACGGGACACGGCACCAGCGGCCAATGGAGGTATAACAACAGCTGAGGTGTGTACATAGTGTTGAAGTCTACTGTGTGCTCCGATTTTTACGCGAAAAGTCACTGACCCTACTTATCAGTATTACTGATAGTGTAGGGCCTGCTTATGAAACCACCAACTACGCCGTGTTAGAGTCAGTGAAGTGTGTGTGTGTGTGTTCGTGTGGCAGATTAAGAAGTACTACAAGTTCGCGCAGAGGAACCCCAACTTGTGGGCTGGACTGACGCCGCTGCGGTGTCCCGGGGTCTTCCAGCAGGACATGATGTGCATCCTGCCCAAGAGAGATCAGCACGGCAGGAGGATCATGGTACTCGAGGCCGGCGGTGAGTTCCTCTCATCACAACCTTAAAAAATAATCCCTAGTAAAAAAAAAACACACGAGATGAAAACCAGTGGATTAAAATATAGATCCCACTTTGCACTCAACGATATGTTGCACTCCAAAAACACTAGCAGCTCTAATCCCCTTTCGTGGTCGGTGTCTACCTGCGAATCACGAACGCTAAGTGCAGCAGCAGCTTCATTCTTATTGGCCAGGTCAGGTAAGAAAATGTGTTCTCACGAAGACACGCGGCCAATAACGAAGGAAAGTTGCAGGTGTGCACAAAGGACATTGGATATCTAGCCTGCGCGTATAAAAAAAAAGACAGGCGACCGTAATAATTATGCGTATGGACCGGAAAATTTCGCGAGCTCGACGAGATGTAGGCTAGACTACACGTAGTCCTGTGTATACTCGAGCCTCAGATGTTTGTTCATTGGCTGCTGCTCCAGAGAGTAGCCAGTGTTACCTCACTCCTGGCAGTATGGGATTCACTACTTGTTTCCTTGCAAGTCTGCTATTGGTTCAGAGACGTCGAGGGCGTGTCTGATAAACCGTGATCCAACTGCAAAGCTTACTTCAGTGTACACGTGTTTGACGTCTATCTTGTCCTGAAATGAATTCGCGAAAAATTTCCCCGTCCTTATCCGTAACTTGAGGGGCGTGCAGTGTTCTCGTCGCGCTGCGTGAACCTATTGGACTTCAAAACGGTGGCCGTATCATTTTACCGGTGGAAAGCCCTATAGCAAAGTTCAGTACCGGCAGGGGCCGCGGTGGGTGAGCGGCTAGACTGCTTGCCTCACACCAAGGCGAGCAGGGTTCAATCCCCGGCCGGGTCACTCCCGGATCTTCTCGCGTGGGAATCGTTCCGGACGATGCCGCTGGTCGGCGGGTTTTCTCGGGGATATCCCGTTTCCCCCCGCTCTTTCATTCCGGCGCTGCTCCACACCCACCTCAATCACCCTCAAGACCTCTCAAAAGCCGCCCAAATCTCTTCACTCACTCACTCACTCGGTACAGGCTCCCGTCGTAGTTTCGCTCGTGTCCGGGATGCATGTCTCTAGATACAGCCGTCTATAAAAGCAGTTTTTAACGATTTTTTAGGGTTCTGAAATCATATGTTTATCATGCGTGATATCTTGGAAGTACCGTCATGTCCACGCCTGGGGCAAGTTTCATTTTCGCAGTTAAACATATTGAGAACACGTGCTGGACCGCCCGAGTGAAAGGATAGGGTTTTTGCATGTTCCAATGATTTTCGGCGTGCAACTACGGAAATTCAAACAAATAAATAAAACCGTAAATACCGTGTAAATGTAAAAAAAATCCTTAAATTTAATGTTTACCCCTGATTCGCTGGATGTCAGATTTCATTCAGATGGCGTGATCTTCATTATACTGTCTTTGTTGCGCTTGCTAACGGATGTTAGTCAGTTCACACATTACAACAGTGTAAGAGAGCATTCATTTATCCCGTTCGGTCACACGTTAATTTCCGAGTTCAAGTGTCGCAATCACGTAATTTTTTGGTGTAGTCTGTTCACGATTTCTTCACACTTTTTGAATCAAACTTTTGAAAAATCACCCCACGTATGACGACTTAAGTTATTTTCTAAATATGCCGCGTATCACAAGCGTTTTATACCCCTGTTAACATAAAAGTATCCTATTTTTCGTTAAATTGAAGTTTTACCAATATTTTATTTATGAATTATAATATTTCCTTTATAATAAGTATTTATAAAAACGGTGAGAAAACATGTGTGTTGGTAGCGCCTAGTAAGAAATAGTTCTCATACAAAATATATATTACAACTCAGTGCGCACGTATTCGGTGCGTTGTCCTTTGGTGTAATTTTCTAGACTTATTTAAGCTTAGATGGCACGAGGCGGAGGAATATTCTGGAAGTAGAACTTTGGCAGGGCTTCAAAAAAGTGTCAAGTAACCGTGAAGGGATTATATACGCCGTACTTGTGCGTAGCCTTATGTCTTGTAACCAGTGAAGAACGCGCTGCGTGCTCGACATTGACACTAACCATTAGTGCCGAAGAGGTGTAGAAGATTCCACAGGTTAAATTAGCAGCAAGGAAGACTTGGGGCACTGTCGTCTCGATGTGTACAGCACCGGTCATGAATATCATTATGTGCAACGTATTCACTACCGTGAACACCGTGACTGAACGGGTTAAATTACTATTTTAAAAAAGTCACTAGATGGAAGAAAGAGTCTATGGATGTGCTATAACTAGGGCCAGTGACTTTTCGCGTAAAAATCGGAGCACACAGTAGACTTCAATACTATATACACACCTCAGCTGTTATACCGCCATTGGCTGCTGGTGCCGTGTCCGTCTTTGACCAAGCCATCCAGGACTAAGTAACTCCGACACTGAACCTTTGTGATTTGTGCGCAAACAGTTAACACGGGCCAGAAGATTTTTTAACCAATCAAAGAAACTGGACGACCCTACAGTGCTTCGGACTGTATCGTGTCTCGAAATCTTTTCGCGAAATATCACTGCCCCTGGCTATAAGTAGGGACTGGAAAATTTCGCGAATTCGTTTTAGGACACGCTAGGACTTCAAACACACGTGCAGTTATGTCACGTTTGCTATTTGANAAAAATTTCGCGAATTCGTTTTAGGACACGCTAGGACTTCAAACACACGTGCAGTTATGTCACGTTTGCTATTTGATCGCAGCTTATAAGACACGCCCAGGTGAACTCTGGGCTAATAACAGCCCTGCAAGAAAACAAACAGCGAATCCCGTGCCACCTGGTCTGAGGCAAAACTGGCTACACACTGTAGGCAACAACAGCTGCCTACAAAAGAGGGGGGAAACCTGTAGCAGGGTGAGGTATGGGAGATGAGATGCGAAGAATGCACTCTCCAGACTGGGAACTGAAACCCTGGCCGCCCTGACACCAGAGATGGCGCCAGGGAGGCCGGGATAAGGGACGANCTCTCCAGACTGGGAACTGAAACCCTGGCCGCCCTGACACCAGAGATGGCGCCAGGGAGGCCGGGATAAGGGACGAGTGGCTATAACTCCCCTCTCTCGCCTCAGCCGCGGCATAATTAAGAATGTCTCGGAAGGGGAGGAGGGAGGGGTGGCGACCCCCGATGGCCATGCACCCCATTATCATAAAAACATCCACGAAACCACAAACCATGTTCATTAATTTCTCCATGTTCAGAACATGCACCATGGTAAGCGCAGAGGCCGAAAGGCCTACGCATAATGACCTGCAAAAATCAAGATTTTTAATTTTCTAAGTGGAGCAGGCCCCCTTTATAAACAGCGAATAGCTACACAACTGGGGCAGCAGCCGGTGGATTGAAAGCTGAGGCTCGAAAATACACAAGTACGTTGGAGTCTCTAGACCACGGGACGTTCAAAACGCGAAATTGTCCTGTCCCTAGCTATAAGGCTGGCAGTCTCGGGCTACAAAAATTCATGAGCGATATAAACAAGTTGTTCTCTCGGATCGTTCTAAATTGCTTCTTTTGTTTCCGATTGTTACTTTTCCTTGCGCGTCTGCCTAAGTGCCCGCGCGAGTGCTTCTTCAGGGGAAACTGTCGACGAGAAAAATCAACGGCGTGCGACGAGGCGGTCACTGGCCGACCCCCGGGGCGACCCTCGACCCCAGCGGCAGACCTGGGTTTATCTATAGTTGCCAGGCCAGCAGGCAGACTGAGCTGACGACGACAGTTTTATTTATATATATATATATATATTTTTTTTTTTATACCNGAAGACAGAGTTAAAATAAGTGTGTTGGTAATGCCTAGTAAGAAAGAGTTCTTATGCGAAATGTTATTTAACCGAGTGCGAATGAATGCGGTGCGTTGACCCTCTGGTGTAATTTTCTACGCTTTGTCTGCATGAGGCGGAGGAATACCCTGGAAGCAGAACTTTAGCAGGGCTTCAGAAAAGTTGGAAGTTACCGTGAACGGAGTATATACAGCAGGACAAGGGACGATAGAACGTGCACAGACCCCAGTGTCAGTGGGCGGTCACGCGACGAGCACTTCACTATAGTGATGGGCAGAATCGAATATTTCCAGGAATCGAATACTTGTAAGAATCGAGAACTTTCACTCACTTCTTGAATCCGATAACTGCTAAGTTCCGTGGTGGTATTCGTCTATTCGAATACGTGATTTGAATTTTTTTTTTCTTCTCTCAACGTACTGCTTCCTTTCGCATTATTATATTAAGATAAGAATATGCAGTCGATGGGCGGCGAATGCCGATTTCAAGCAACTATATAAAAGGCAATAAAATACCAAACAATGTCTTATAGATAGGGCCAGTGACTTTTCGCGTAAAAATCGGAGCACACAGTAGACTTCAATACTATATACACACCTCAGCTGTTGTTATACCTCCATTGGCTTCTGTGGCTTCTGGTGCCGTGTCCGTCTTTGACCAAGCCACTCAGGACTAAGTAACTCCGACACTGAACCTTCGTGATTAGTGCGCAAACGGTTAACACGGGCCAGAACATTTTTTAAGCAATCAAAGAAGCTGGACGACCCTACAGTGCTTTGGACTGTATCTTGTCTCGAAATCTTTTCACGAAATATCACTGCCCTTACTTATAGACGTCAACAATGGACACGGAACAGCGTCTTTAATAATGAACAAATGGGTTTTAAAACTTTATTACGTAATATAGATGAACCACGAAACATATACGAATAGGTACTTTTGCTTGAGTAAAATAACTATTGAATTTAAAAAAATACAATCATGCGTACAAACATTCGAGAATAATCGAGGAACGAACGACGTAACATTTGCGCGAGAACTCGTGCGAGACGTGAGTACTAATGAATCACCACTCGGCTAGATCACTCGGATAAAAGTATTCGAATACTTTGGCTTCCTTTTGAGATATCTCGAGAACTCTTGGGAATAGAATTCTTTGACATTTTGAACTGGAATACTTCCATAACTGCTTCAGGAAGTGGAGGGGGATTATTTGCATAGCAACTCGCGGTCCTAGAGGATAGCACATGTACGGTTATTTGGCAGTCCGAGTTACATCCAATTCCAATTTCGAAAATCCGCCAAATTCCCAAAATATAGAAAAAAATGCAAAAAAGTCAGACAAAATTAATTAACAATCTAGATTTGAAAGAAAAACCAGTTAAAATGGTTACATTCAGAGCAATAAAGTAGTTTTATCATAATAATACCGCATTTTATATATTTTTACTCAATTTTAATGACAAATTGACATATTCAAAAACAACGTTGACATGTAAAAATAGGTTTTTTGAAAGTGTATTATATTCCGCTAAAAATTCCGCTGCCCACTAAAATGAATTCTTCTCCGCTAAATATTTTTAAATTCCGCCAAATTTAGCGGAAAGTCCGCTAAGTTGGCAACACTGGTTACACGGCACGACTTCGCTCAGTGACATATACTGCAGNTTTTTTTTTTTTTTTTTTTTTTTGGCTGAGAAGCTCGGTAGGTATAGGGGCTACAATGACACGCCCTTCAAGTGTGTCATCGCCACTACGCCCGTTTTTAACTATATTGGAAGACTCCAAAATAATATGGCCTCTCATTCCTATTTTTCACGTAACCTGATATTTTCGATATGTATATAGTATGTGTATAAAATATATACAGGATGATTCAAAGCGCCCGTAACAACCCTTGTTCTCGGAAACAATGCGACACCGGGAGTTCGCCAAAAAAGTGTGATGTGATAACTATACTCTATATGAAGTATCGATTGGTAGTAATTCCATTCCCCCGAACATACCATAGGTAGGGGTACAGGGGGTGATCTTTGAAATTGAAAATAGGAACAAGAGTCGGATATGGTATCGTTGGATAGATCGTCTAAATGGAAACAACATTTACAAATACAGTTTTGTTCTCTGACGTGCACAGTTTACGCACAATAAAATAAATCACGTAAGCGTATGGTTTGGAAGTGCGTAGTTTACTCACAATGAAAACGAACGAAAACTATCGTTACTCTTACCACAATCAAAAGTTAATCCGACGAACCGTGTGGTTTTTCTGGCGTGCATACCTAGTTTACGTACGACGTAGTATTCCCAGTTCCCATTTCACAGTGGTTTTCTCACACCATACTGGTATTTACAGTACACCTAGGGGCAGCGGTGGCGTAGTGGCCAGGGCGCTCGCCTCCGGGTTCGATCCCCGGCGGGTTCACTCCCGGATTTTCGCATGTGGTGAANTTTCTCGGGGTACTCCCGTTCCTCCCGCCCTTGCATTCCAGCGCCGCTCCATTCTAGGGCTTCATCTCTGTCGTGCCCGGGGATGACGGTCACCTACGGGTCCCAGCTGGAAAGACCGTCACTCGGAGGGGTGTCGCCTCGCCCTGGGTGCGCTCCCCCACACGTCATTTATTATTACAGTACACCCGACGTCCATTCGATCGCACGTTAGTGAGACGCGACAGGTGGAGCGCGGAGAGTGCACGCGCTGTACGGCCGGGGGGTTGCAGGCAAGTGGCGCACGGACGTGGTGTCGGCGGCGGACATCCAGCGCGCCCTCTGGCTGGTGCTGCAGTCGTCGTGTCTGGAGCCGAGGACGCAGGTGGCGGGCGCCGTCGTCCTCCTCGACATGCGCGGCCTCTCCGTGAAGCACGTGCTACACATGTCGCCCGCCTTCGCCCGCAACGTCTTGCACTGGGTGCAGGTCAGTGAGCGACAACCCCCCGCTGTGGCTTTCCCCCTCACCACATCACAGAGCTATTTTTTTATATTTTTTATTTATTCTAAACTATTCTATTTGCTAAGCCATACCGATCAAACACTGGCTTCTGTTATTAAGTTCAATTGCAAATAAAGTATAAAAATAAGAGGCTATGGCTTTTAAAGTTACTGTGTTGGGTAAGGTTTTAATTAGCTTTCTAATCGTATTATTATATTAAAATTAAGGAGGTGTGATAAGTCTTTATTCGTTAATTTTGGGTTTTCTCTATTTTTGTTGTGGGGAAAAAGGGGAGGACCCCCCTGTAAAAAAAACCCCCTGATGCACTGTTAATTATTTTAAGTTACACTGGTTTTACACTGATTTTGTTGTTGGAGGTTGTTGCACTATTTTTCTTTTGCGGTTGTTCTCATGTTGGATGAGGTCTTCTTCTTCTTCACTGGGACTGTTGCTGGAGCTGGATGATGCTTGCCCTCCCTGAGATGCACAGTGGAGAATGGAGGTCTTTTGAGTTTGGGTATGTGCGCTGCGAGTGAGTAGACGAGGGGGTTTGGATGATCTTCTAGCTTGTCTCTCAATGCTTTGGTGAGTTTCTGTAGGTTATGTATGAGGTTCTGGGTTTTTGTTTTCTTTAGTAGCGTTTTCCTGTGAGTGAGACGTGGTGAATTGGTGATGATGCGTAGGGCTTGGTACAGGGTGGTGTAGAGTGGCTGGTGATGTTTTGCTGCTGAGGTGACCCAGATGGGGGATGATGGCTGTTTTTAGTACTGCGATTCTTGTGTTCATGTTAATGTACAGGGCTATTTGGCCTGGACCTAACTTCATAGAGGGCCTCACATTTAGGATACATGTTTGTTTAATAACCGAGTTAATGTTCTTATGACAAATGCCTGTATTCTGTCAATTATGTAAATATCCAAATTCATGTGGCTTGTAAACTTTTAGTTATGCATTTACTATTTCCTTCACGTGAGAGATGGGGCATTACAATTTCAAATAACCTAGGCCTCTACTGGCCTCTGAAATGGTCTGCCGTGGCGTGGTGTGGCACACTGGCCTCGCATTTGGAGGGACTAAGACTTCGAGTCCTGGTCCGGCCATCCCACGAGTTTCTGACACCACTCCAGGCGAATGCCAGGATGGTTCTTTGATGTTGACCATGGCCAATTCCTTTCCCACTTCTGTCTGGGTAGCTGGTTATGTTCGTAACAAACCAAGCTGTCTAGAAGATTTTAATTAAGCCATAAAAAGCCCTCTGCCTTGGGTGCACATGAGGACTTGCTTGCTCCTGCCTCCTACCACTAATTCTTAGATAATTCAACACTTTTAAAATCAAATTTTGGAAGGAAAAAAACTGCAAATAATGAAAGGTGTGCGAAATTATAATTTTAAACTTAATTTGTAATGTTTTATTTTAATTTTTTGTAATTCTTTATATTGTACTTAAGAATAACAGTATTTTTAGCATAGTACATTTTTTTGGGTGTGTCTATTACTATATATGACAAAACGACAAATAAATGTTAATCTTTACTTCCTACATAAAAATGTGTTTGATCGATTTCAAACAAATTTGTTATTGATTAAATATTTTAACTAAGCTCATATTTTCCTGTTTATTTTTTATTTATTTTTACTCGGTTGCTCTTTCTGCAAGTTTGAAAACACTAAGGTGGTGGTATCCTTGCCATCTTGATTTTATTCACATCTCTTTATAACATACTGTTAGATTCTAATATTAAAATTCAAACCTTATTATGGTAACACACCGAGAACTACTTTACAGAATTCCTGAAACCAAGATGATCTTATTTCAGTCTGTATTTTCTCATGTGAGACTGAAAAGTTACGGATGCAAGAACAAACAGCATGGACAAAATATTGTGGCCGAAAAAAAACATCTGTTAAATGTACCCTACGGCCTGACAACCCTCATTTTCAAAATAGGTCTATTTAACTCGCCCGTGTCACATTCACCTCTGTAGATTTAAATGCAGGCAGTGAAGCGGGACCAGTGCTCAGCGCAGTGTGTGTGTTCACAGGAGTGCATCCCCGCGCGCCTGAAGGCGTTGCACGTGCTGAGACAGCCTTACGTCTTCAACATGCTGTTTGCGCTCTTCAAGCCGTTCCTGCAGGACAAGCTGCGCAACAGGGTGAGGACCCAACAACTTCTCCGATTCCGTACGCGACCGTCGTGCACGGCGCGCAGATTAATATAGTCGAAGGGACGAGTTGAAAATATTTCTAACTTCATTCTCTTCAGTAATATACAAGAATAATTAAGAATATGCACAACTATATGACCAGTCAAACTTAAATACATTTCTTTTTTTTAGCTATTGCTTGGATTCCAAGCTGGTGGGAAATTTCATTGCCACGTTGTAAGAGTATACTCAGGGTAATCATCGAAGGGCAGACGAGCAACCAAAGATTCACACCTAAGCGACCGTGTATTGCCGGCAGATCCACTTCCACGGCACGGACTGGCAGTCGCTGCACCGACACGTGATCCCCAGCAGCCTGCCCAAGCAGTACGGGGGAGAGCTGCACATCCCCGAGGGCACCAGCATCAAGCTGTACCAATCACTCTGCCTCTTTGATGATCAGTACACAGGTGACTAATCCTTCCTGCTGCTCAATATTGGCCTGCTCGACTCGTCGCTGGTGGCTCGTGGGTTCCAGACCCACCTCCGACGAGCTGGCGCATCATTTCCAGTAGTACATTGCACCAAGGCAGTGTGTCAGCTGCCTTTTTTACTGACCTTCACACATTTGAACTAACTCATAACCCAAAACCAAACTATATTTTTGAGTTCATGCGAAATTACAGATATTCTCTGGTGTGAAAATACCTTTTAACTAGAGACCTGAAAAAGTAGGTGTTATTTCCCCAAAAATGTGTTATTTTTGTCTGAAATAGGGGTTATTTTCTTGTTAAAAAAAATGCAGGTTTCTGCATGAAAATTGCCCCATTTTTTTCAGATCCTCTAATTTGAGAAATATCACTTTATTCGTAAAACCTGAACTTGGCAGTGTTATTCCTATTGAAAGACAGTGTTTTTTTTTTAACAATTATTTTCTCGCAAAAATACCTAACTCCCAGAGAAAATACAGCTACGTTTTTAAGACAATACCACTAGTTTTCTTTATCAACAGACAACATTGAAAACCATTTCACATTTTCTTACCTAAGATTTTGTATTCTGCCGGACACGTGGAAGAACGGTCACAATGGACAGGCAAGAGCATGTTTTATGTCAAGAGACTAACGTAAACAATTTATACACAATTATAGAAGCACTGTCGAANTTTGAGAAATATCACTTTATTCGTAAAACCTGAACTTGGCAGTGTTATTCCTATTGAAAGACAGTGTTTTTTTTTTTTAACAATTATTTTCTTGCAAAAATACCTAACTCCCAGAGAAAATACAGCTACGTTTTTAAGACAAAAACACTAGTTTTCTTTATCAACAGACAACATTGAAAACCATTTCACATTTTCTTACCTAAGATTTTGTATTCTGCCGGACACGTGGAAGAACGGTCACAATGGACAGGTAAGAGCACGTTTTGCGTCGAGAGACTGACGTAAACAAATTATACAAAATTATAGAAGCATTGTCTGGAAAAAAATTAATAGACGTGCCTTGTACGAACAGAAAAAAAAATTTACCTTTATGTTTTTAACTATCTGAACTGTCAACAACAGATTTTTTCGTTAGACTCGCTAAAAAAAACCTTTGTTTGTTCAAAACGTGTCATTTTTTACAGCAAACATTTACAGAGAATATGTATGATAAAAAATACAGTTAGCTGGAAGAATACAAGATTAAAACACGTGATAATTCAATTTACAAATATATTCTATATAAATAAATGCATAAAAAAACATTTTTGCCCGCCGCGCCGTAAAAAATTAATAATTGTTGGATAAAACGTGAAGAAGCTAGAGTGTAAACAAACTCAGCGAGCTAGTTGGCGCAAATTCCATAGAAAACGTGGCGCTTGGTAGACATGACCACTACGACGACGGGGTTTCCCATATAGCAAGCAAATATCCTTTTGCAGGGCCGTGCACTAGAATATTAACTCAAAGTGATGCTTCCTCACTTGCGGTCATGTTATTAATGCCCGTAAACACAAGTTATGGAAAGTAAAACATGTTTTTGTTTATGGTGATAAATTGAAGAAGTCTACTGACCAACTCTGCATGCATTCGTATTCGAATATGCAAAAAAAACACAAAATACGCCGTAAGACGAAACTATGCGACATAAAATAATAATTCGCGAAAATACTACAGGATTTTGTACAATTCATGAATTACAGCTACAATTCTCAAAAATCGTAATTTTTCGTTTTTATGTGAAAATTGGCATTTATAGCGTTTGCTAAATTTTCAGGTCTCTACAGTAGTGATGAAATTTCCATCTTAACTCGTGCGCTAATTTACATTGTAATTTCCTGACAGATATTCTCTTAGCCGTGTGTATTCTATGGTCGTCAAGGCCTTGTAATAATTCCCGCTAACTAAAAGTAACACTTTTGAACTGAGTACGTGAAAAAAAATTATGGAACGGATGTGTCTTTCAAAGAAAGCTACAAAATGTGATCCACAAATTATACACACATATTTATTCAAAATTTTTTACACTCAAAAATAACTAGTTGCTGCAACGAAGACGGCAGACTTTTGGTAAACAGTACGACGAGTATTCCTAACCCCAACCACAAAACATTCATTGCATGTCGGTGTGCATTTTTCTTTTTTACCACATTTAGTAAGCAAAGCAACAAAACAGATCATTGTGTAACACTCATTCCTTGAATATAGGTTTAGTTTCAATTCAAGGTTGGTGTAAATGTTCAAAAAAGCTTTATTTAAATAAAACGGGGAAGATCGCTTTATTCGCACTAATATGCTAAAATTCACGTTATTTTTCGTTTTATCCCAAATGCTATTTTTTTAGGTCTCTACTTATAACATATGCCTCTTTGAACAAGGTGTAACAAAGTGTCGTGGTTTCATAGGAGACATGAACGCCTAGAGCTCTACGGCAAAAGTTCATAACATATTTTTCATTTTCATTCTGTGGAAAAAAAAGTTTCATTCACACAACCCTAAATTAGCAAAGATTTTTTTTTTTTTTTAAGCCACATGTCTGTTTTCACTGTCCAAGCATACTGATCTCTTTTAAAGACTTGAGTAATTTTTCTTTGCAGAATACAGCCAGTACGGGTACAAGAAATAGGAGGAAATGAAGACTGAAGGCAACATCTGTGGGGACAACACAGTCGCCTTCTTGTGAAGTTTCCCGGGTGCGATCTCAAGCATACAGAAGTTCCAAGATAACCGTTTACACTGTGGCCGTAATGCATCCCAGGTTCAAATGATGCTTCACTTTCGTGTTGGAGCATTGCCCAGGTTTACCTATTGCAACTTTCACCATGGTAAATGCTGGGAACACTCGCCAACTGGAAAAATGTTGCCAGAGCTGAACAACTGTCCATGTACAATGACAGCTGTATAATGCACTCGCGAGGTTTGCACCCACCTACTGGACAGACTGTAAACACATTCCAANTTCACCATGGTAAATGCTGGGAACACTCGCCAACTGGAAAAATGTTGCCAGAGCTGAACAACTGTCCATGTACAATGACAGCTGTATAATGCACTCGCGAGGTTTGCACCCACCTACTGGACAGACTGTAAACACATTCCAATGAACTTTTTTTTTTTTGTGGCACGTGTGTGAAATCACTTTTCTAGTACTTCATAATTTTA
>NQII01002602.1:254091-334285 GCA_002778355.1 Clitarchus hookeri | reverse complement strand
TTGGTAGGGGCACAAATATAAAATTTGAAGTTTATCACTGCCAGTGAAAGTCAAGTGCAGTAGAGAGATTTGGGCAGTTCTTAACATTGAGGTCTTAAGAGCCGACGAGTGTGAAGTGAGAAGAATACGGAGCAGCGCTGAAATGCAAGGGCGGGGGAAACGGGAGATCCCCAAGAAAGCCTGCCAACCAACTGCATAGTCCGACACGATTCCCTCATGCAAAAATCCGGGAGTTACCCCGCCGGGAATTGCACCTGGTTCACCTAGGTGGGAGGCAGGTAGTCTCACCAATACACCACCGTGAAAGTCAAGGTATAGAGAAAACATTTATGAGAGGGTAACAAACAGTTACATGTATTGCTAAAAGATCACTGCTCGAGAGACATTATCAAACCAGACTTGGACAACATGTATCTACGTATAATGCAAACCAGTACCTCTGTTATACGTGTCTTGTTGCAGTACATATGAATCTTCATACTATAGATTATTGCAAAGGTTATATAGTTGTTTGAAAACCAATCAGAATAAAGCACAGAACTCAATTTTTTATAAAATACTTAGTGTAGTAGTATAGTTAAGGGTTGGTTGGTACCCATTTGTCACTTCTCCTTTCCAACACCATAACCACAAACCATAGTTGTTATATTGGTTCCACTAGAACTGCTAGTAAAACATTTTTCGACAAATATTCTACACAAGCCAAAACCTTCTGCCATTTTTCACACATGTAAATNAGGCAAGACCTTCTGCCATTTTTCACACATGTAAATTTGCTAATAAATTGAATGTTGAGCAGAACATGTTTTCTATACAATAAAACCATTTTCCTTTTATTATAAATTTTTTCCAATGCCAGCACATGCTCCATAATGTATGCGGAACTGTGACCACATACACAAATACCTAGCATTCTAAGATGACTCACTCTCAGACATTGAAAAGGATACGCGTTCTAACATAACCGCACTTTATTTGGCGGCAACACATTTGCTCACGTCCCGCTAGTAGCTGATTGGTTACTCCTGGCTGAACACGACACACTGCAGCAGGGTAGTACACAGCTGTATATACTAAACTATTGGTAAAGTAAGTGCGACATTAAGGAAATTCAATCTGAAGAATGCAAGCCAACACATGGTTAAATTCAATCTTGGGATCCCAAAGTCAATTTTTGTATTACTTTCATAACTTTTCCCTCCTGCGATTGCAACTCAAAGTGGTGATGTTTTGCCAAACGTCACACACATACATACTAGATAAAAGTAATTCTTTTAATCCATGATTTTAATAAACTGCAGTTATAATCAATGATTTTTTTACTAAGCTAAAATTTAATAACATTATGATAACTAACAGTTATGATATTACTAGAGTAATTACAAAATTTTAACAGAATACCTTAATCATTCTNGTAGTACACAGCTGTATATACTAAACTATTGGTAAAGTAAGTGCGACATTAAGGAAATTCAATCTGAAGAATGCAAACCAACACATGGTTAAATTCAATGTTGGGATCCCAAAGTCAATTTTTGTATTACTTTCACAACTTTTCCCTCCTGCGATTGCAACTCAAAGTGGTGATGTTTTGCCAAACGTCACACACATACATACTAGATAAAAGTAATTCTTTTAATCCATGATTTTAATAAACTGCAGTTATAATCAATGATTTTTTTACTAAGCTAAAATTTATTAACATTATGATAACTAACAGTTATGATATTACTAGAGTAATTACAAAATTTTAACAGAATACCTTAATCATTCTACTTACGAAAAGAAACTACGAACATAAAACAAATTTCTAAAAACCAGAAGCAAATTTAAAAAATCTGCAACCAACCCATACTTAAATAAAATCAATTTGAAACAACAGTACTGAGCTAACACAAATGAAAAACTACCACAATTCTTCTGCAGGAATGATGAGTTCTTGACCAGAACTTATTGGAAGAGCAAAAATATCTGCAATATGTTATATCCCACATGGTTCACAGTACAGTAAAAAGAAAAAAAGTACGAGATTAAAATGATATGCCAGTCCCCCACATTCACTATTTATGACTTCAGACTGTACCATCAGCATTTAGGTGGATTGTCTCATGCGTGCCGCCCATCTCCACAGCATTCCACAACTTGAGTGTCTTATCCCAACTGACGGATGCGAGGGCTGTACTGGCCGGTGTGGGGTTGAACGCAACACTCGCCACCGGTCCCTCATGACCACACAACACCTGCCAACATGTAACACATCTGTCTGAAGCCTCTGGCAGCCTCAATGAAACCTAAGTCACAAATCTTGCATTCTCCTTTCTTGCGTCAAACAGAACACATGGACGATGTAAAATTAAAATTAACCATTCTGATATGCCAGTGTAAGCAAAAATTGACAGTTTTACAATTTTTATTTAGTAATCCATAATTGGCCAAGGTTACCACTAAAAACTTGGGACTCATGAAGCAGAAACTGTCAAAGACGCTGGAAATATCTGGTGGCAAATTTCTGCCTAGATGTACATAATTTACAGTCAATGCAGTCTGATAAGAAATGCCACAAAATTATTCTAAAAAAAATTTTGACCGCAAGATTTATGTAACGAAATAACTCCTGAAAATGTTTCACTTATTAGAAACCAACATATGCTAATTATTTACATGCATACAAAATTAAAAAATTTAATTTCAATACCTAAACTGAAAAACTAACATAAGAGACACCCCATTTTTTGGCACTTAAAACTGGCATAAAATGTGTGACCCATAAGCGAGTAAATATGGTCTCATTATGGGTCAGCCCAGAGACAGATTCAGAATGGCCTAGCTCACTGCAGCTAGTAACAAAGGGGGCAGGAGGACATTCAACAGTAACACCAAGGCAACTCCAGGTCCCCCAGTGATTACTGTATCTTCCAGCAGTTTAAGTCAAAACGTTAAGCATATTCCAGACCCACAGCAACAACATATGGCTTGCATGGACTCAATCCCCAGTCTGTGGGCGTCACTGGGTTTGCAATATAATTTTCCACAGATCTTGGTCTGGTTTTTTTTTGTTTATTTCATTACGCAATAGAAGTCCCACCTCCACCATCTCTTAGCAAGTTGCTTCCTTTAGGTGTTAGACCAACCATTATGATGCAATATTTGCCATTATTATATGCTTATACCATGTTCATCTTTACGATGATAGTGACATTATTGCCAGGTTGGTTTTCGACAGAGCAACAGCAACCACAAGTAGCAGGATGTCGCATAGATTCTGGTGTTCGCCACTCAGTCTACCAGGATGATGAGCCATCGCTAGCCCACCGTACCAGGGAGTACCAATATTTCCACAAGCTACTCCTAGCTGCTGAACACTCACTCCACTGTAGTCCAACACAATCTAAGGTTCAAGGGAGCCTGCTCAATCCAGCAGTTGGCCACAACCAGATTCCCACAGGGTAGAGTGAGGCAATGTTTTACGGGGAGAAAAAGCTGGAGTCTGTATAACCAAATCAACAACTGTGAGATGACTGTACATTATTCTATCCACCAATGGCAGACAAGACCACCTTTGGTGACCATCTGGTGGAGCTAGCTTACAGTTTCAACCAATAACCTTGTCGACTTGAACGTATTTATTCTCGGGAGGATAAACACGGTGACCCATACTAACTCCTAGGCTTTCGTAGTTACCAAGCAACCGGCGGTAGTTACATTACGAACAGGTAAAGAGCACCTGTTAGGGCAAGAGCAATCCCAGAGCAACTAATAAAGTAGTCGTGAGAAAAACTCAAACCCCACTGTTGCCAAGTGTGGTCCTGAAGGGACATGGTGTGAAACTCCCAAGAGGAGTACGTGTCTCGGGGGTTGAAGGAAGCTTCGCTGGTAGTAGATTGGTCGTGGCAGAGAGTCCTAGCACGGCAGTGGTAGGACGAGCTGCTGAGTTGCCAAGGCAGAGGAAGCCAATGCGATGACAACTCGACGTCAAGTGGCATTCTGGGGGCTCATCCGACCCTAAATACAGACTGGTGTCTTCCTTCTGCTTCCTTCGGGCATCTTCGGCCGGCTGGCTCCTCCTTTTGGGCGGCGTCATCCCCTGTTGCGCTCTCTTGGTGAGGGTTGGAAGCGGGGTAACTCTGTGTGTTGCGGGTGGTATCACGGCGTTCGCTTAGGAGCAAGCTGGCTCTGTTCAGATGGCGAGGCAGGGACACATGACTGACGTCGTATTTTATTGCTACTGGCAACGGTGGGTAGTATTCATCTCTCGGGTGTAGCAGTCCGGGTTTGTCGCTTAGTAAGGGTGTCGTGGCTTCCCACGGGCCGAGTTTAGGTCGAAGATGCTTACATAGAGCATTCCCAGATACGCGTCATGCGTCATTGCGATAGATGACTTATGTCAGGATCTTTTAATATTACAGAAATGCTTTCAATAATATGGCAAATATGGTGTCTACCAGTAGCAGATGTAGTCAGTATAATTTTTATTACGTATAATATGTAATTGTTTTGTTGGTAACAGTATTCTTGTTTTGTTGGTAACAGTATTCCAGTCGCATGCAAATAATCTGTAAGCCATCCTATAGTTTAATTCAAGAGCCCAAGTTAATATTACGTAATTTTTTAAGGACAGAGAAATTTTTAAACTAAAATAACCAGACACATGAAACTTACTTGAAGCCATGACAACACCCATCTCATTACAGAACACCTTTCCTTTACATGCTCTGATTTTAGACTTTCCTATATTTTACTGCTACTTTCTCTGGTTCACTGTAATATTAAAACAGCATCAATTTTCCCCTTCTTAAACTTCCCTGCCTTTTTTGACGTTTATACCGGTCGGTACATATATGGTTGTAATGAACTTTATTATAGACTATTTCCAGTCAAAGTACTCCCGTGGTTATGCTGCACAAAGATACGACTCCAAACCACTTCAATACTCTACACACAGAGGCATAAAGAGTGAGAATACACTCGAACAATCAAGCGCTGTCCCATTCTTAAATATTACTGATTTCTTTGCATGGCTGAAATAGTTATGTATCATATCTCACAATGCAAGTAGTACAAATAAAACACCTGCAAAGATATTTTAATAAAAATAATAAAACTTTATTTAAAAGATTTGGCGGCAGGGGTGACATACCTCAAGTAAGCGGCCGATCTTCATGGACCACAAGTACACCTCAAACACGTCCTGACCGCCTGCTGCAACAAATTCTCCCGTCGAGTCGAGAGCCACGCAAGCAAACTGGACTGGCCGTAAGGAAGTAAATGTGCGGAAGTTGCGATACCTGCACAACATAACATCAAAGAGTGGAGTAGCTGTTGAAACTACGAATATACAATACGATGAAACTATACAAATGTCCCTTCATTAAGCTGATAAATGGGTGATATATATATTACATACGAAATTAATCAGCTTATTTTATATACCTTTGGAGAACTGCACAAATATTATGAAAACCAAAAACATAAACAAATGGGCAGCCTAGAATGCACAACCCTGAAATTTAAGTTCAAATTTAATATTTTCTATTCAAACTCAATTTGGTATCTGAATTCTTGAATACTGCACTTCAAACAAATAAAAATATGAAGCCAGTAATAATAAAATGTTCAATTGTATAAACACATGCGTTGGCAATTGGCATATGAGATGAGCCCTGTCATCGTAATGCGACCAGGCATAAGCAGTACATTTTGGCAGGCATTCAAAAATGATACATTAATTTGGTCATGACTTTTTAAACCTAATTTTTCAATCATAATAATTCATAAGTGCAAAGTTGGTACAGTAATTGTTGAGAAAAGGGTATCAGGAAAAAATGTGCATGTTGCCTATTCAGAATAAAGTGCTAGTTGACAACCAGTAGCATTCTTTGCATAGGCTGTTCATTTGCGGTTAATTTAGCACTTTTAAAAGCCTATTTTCTCCTCCTTTTGTATTTTTCTGCGTATTTGTGTTTCCTCTCTGTGGTATATATTATACCTGGGATCTATTAAAACCCACGGAAGTCTCACGCTTTTGTTTATCTATCCCTATATTTTCTAATTATAAAGCATAGTCTACTATTTTTAAGATTTTAAGCGGTTTGTACAATGATACGTGTGTCCAATCAAAAAACATTATTACTTGCTGCTACTCAAGAAAAACCATTGACTTAAAAAATTTTCATATTCGAAAATAAATTTTTTTTTTTAAGCCAATGGTTTTCTTGAGTAGCAGCAAGTAATAATGTTTTTTGATTGGACACATATATAATTGCACAAACCGCTTAAAATCTTAAAAACATTCGATTATGCTTTATAACTAAAAAAAATAGGGATCTATAAACAAAAGTGTGAGACTTCCGTAGGTTTTAATAGATCCCAGGTATAATATATACCAGGGAGAGGAGAAACAAATAGGAATATCAATTCCATCGTGATCTCAAGTAGTTGCATTCCCAGAAAAAAGATGGCTCTAGTAATGAATGTGTGTGCAGTCAGCCACCCGGAATCAGAGGAGAAAAGTGATGCGTGTGGTTTGTCTGGTGCATACATACAATTGTTTTTAATGTGCTTCAAACTGAAGTAAACAATTACCTACTTTACAGAAAGTGAAAAGGAAAGAATTGTATGTCCGGCTGTGTTGGGACGGATGAAATTTTAAGTCTTACACCATAAGACAAAAATGTGTTGAATGTATTGCTGCAAAAATATTCACTTTCAGGAAACAATATATTTTGGAATTGTAAATAAATATTAAAATTGATATGTTGTGTGATTATTTAAATACTGGTGCCCACTAGTCATTCAATATGTTATCTGTAAAATAATGTGTCAAGTAAATTAAAAATAAGTACAGCAGCTATTGATTGGGTATATCGTAAAAAGTATACACAATGCGCAAGAACTCACAGGGTGGTGCTCGTGGATAAACACGTACAAACGAAAGTCAGGCGAACACATATTCCACGCAGATGCGCAGAAGCGCAACGTTTCGCTGGCTCATCAGGTGACGAGCGACGGCACACTGCAGTCTGGTGAGCGGTGGTTGGCAAACAGTGAACCTCGCTGCCAGGAGAGTGCCACCACTCGCCGCCTGATGAAGCCGGCCAAGCCAGTGAAACGTCGCACGACCGCACACCCGCATGGATGTGTTCATACGACTTTTGTTTGTATGTGTGTATCCATGAGTACCGCCCTGCGAGTACTTAGGCATTCTGTCTACTTTTTATAATGTAATCAGTAGTCTAGTGGCCTATTCCCGCCATATCCTATTGATTAGGTACGTTACTAATCATTGCAATAATCACATTGTGATGGATCAAAAAGTCTCATGGATAACGTAATCTGATACAATAAATACCTCCCATAGCTTATCGTTCCATCACCCTAAGATTGGTACCACTAGTGAAATGGTTGAGTTGAATAAACAGCACTTTCTGCTCTGTAAACTTCCCTGCTCTTGTGTATATACCGTATATTACTGCAAAGAATGTTACTATGTTAACTGTTATTTAAATTTCAAGATTTGCTCAATTGCATACCCAGATAATATGTGGAGAAATAATTCTTCCCTGAATCATAGTCGTGTGCAGAGTTAGGAAACGGGGGGGGGTCTGAAAACGCATAATGAAGATCCACACTTACGAGATTAAAAATGCAAAGTAAGAATATATTTAAACATATTCATTACAAATAGTCTATGCTATACTACACATATATTTAATATAGTGGTTGTTTCAAACACACAGACTGTCTAGTGAAAATACAAAATTGGCAAGATTATGTCCTAGTGACATGACGCAATGGGGAATGCAGCCACACCTCCGGCACTTCCCGTGCGCACACCTATGTCCTGAAAACCAAATTTGAAATGTGTCGGTCATCTTATTTCTGAGGTTGTCCTTTATTCAAGGTAAAAAGTCTACCTAAGTCTTTAGCAGTTTAAAAATTTGAAAACATTTCAAAAGTTAAGTACAGTATTTCTATCTACATCACTTTACTCTAGCAACAGATATTTTATGATACACGACTGAACAAACAAAAATACTGTAAATTCTCATGAGTGTACAATTTTATGATTAACGAGTTTCCTTACCAATCAGAAGAAAAAAAAAAACATACACACCTTGTCATATCAAAAGCCCTTACGGTTCCATCCAGAGACGCAGATATAACGAACTTGCCATTACGACTGAACTGAGCAGCTGTCACTCCTGACGTATGTTTGTCAAATGTGACGAAACAAAAACCAGTAGTCGTGTTCCAGACTTTTACCTGCACACAAAACCAAACATAACATCAGTTTATGTAACAGAAATTAAATTAATTTCAATTTTAAGTTTGTTTATTGGTTTGTCCCTATCCCTGCCTCTCAAGTGTAGATATAACCTTGGAACAGAAATACAAATGTGAAATTATGTTGAAGTCAACTCAAGGATTTTACGGTGTACCATTATGATAATTGGTTGATTTGCAATAGTCAGCATATGGGCACAGCAACAAATACTATTGAATAAATGGATGACTTAGCATAAAACTTGATAAGTCATAAAAACAAGCTAATACTATTTATTGAAATTTATGCTCAGTCAAAGAAACTGGAGAGTGGCATCCTAAGGTTGAAAGGAATATTTAAATAATGTAATAATGACTTTTCCAAAAACTGCAAGGAAAAAGTTCTATTTTTTAGGCTCTAACAAAGTTGCCGGTACAGTTTTGCAAATTGCGATTTCTGTATTTGATGACATCTTAAATAATGCCATAGAGAGGAAGGTTATGAAGGTCAAGGAAACTCTGGGGCAAAAATGTTAAAAATGCAAAAAAAAAAAAAAAATCACAAAAAATTCTTAAAGGCATAAATATTGACATGCGAGGTTTATTTGGCATAGATATAAACAAAACAACAACTACAATAATGAGCAGAAAATCTGTGAGCTGTACACTGCTATGGCACAATTATCCTTAGTTGCGAGCCTGTTCACTTACTACTTTGAACTCTGGGGCAACTTACATACAGCCGAAAGAATTTATTCCTCGCTATTTTTTCGTGTTAAGCTTGTTTAAATTTTTTTTATTTTTTTTTAGTTTTCTTTAAGAATTTAGAACAAATTATATTTAAAATAGATTGATTAAGTGTGTAATTGATTAATAAGTACCAATTAATCAGTTTTATTAATAATATCCTTTTGATTTAATCAATAGATAACTAATACATTACTTTGTTTCAATTCCCATCCCTAAATCACAGTAACCCAACTGTTATAAAATATCCTCATTATATTATTTCTTCTCTACATTTCACACAAATTTGTTTTAGTCTCTTCAACAAGGAGGCAAATATTTTTTAATATAGTGTGCCCCAATTTTACGAACTGTAATTTTTATGAATATAGTGATTTTACAAAGAAATTTTCTGAAACTGTCAAATTTTTTTTTAAATACAATAATATAGAAAAATGGTAACAAAAATAGAAGAAACTACAAAGAAATTTTTTGCAAAATATATTCACTAGTCCACGACGACAAAATATAGGGTTTGTAATGTTCATGCCATTAATTTGTATGCCCCAATATTGAAAAAAAAACTAGGTGAAAATCCATTGAAAACTACAGTCAGCATGACGGAGGCATGTTACCTCCTCTTGCCCCTCACAAGGTAGGCCATGCGTGAACTTGACGTCATAAAGGGGTGCTTTATCTAACCACGCCTCCTTCCTCCACATCAGCATTCCTACATTCAAAATACCACAGGCGTAACAATACCACATGCATAGCAACAGATGCCGCAAATAATGGCTTGAGTTACACATCCTGCTTTTCACCCCAACAGCACCCTTCCTTAATCTCCTCGCAATGGCACTAATGTTATCGTTAATTAGTTAATTTTGGTTTGCAGTGTTTGGCTTTCAGATATGTTTTGTGTTTATTTACAGCGTTGTCTTCCCTGTACTCCATTTTGTTTGTACCGTCACAATTGTTAATGAAACTTCAGCATGTTTGTACGATATGAGTGGTGGTTTCACTGCATCGTTCAATTACTGCATTTTGTTCTAACTGCCACAATTCTTAATGAAAATTCGGCATGTTTATTTTCACATGTGTTTGACATTTTTATATTGCATTGTTTTAAAAAATCACTGTTTGTATGATGCATGTGTGATGACACTTCTTAGGTGCGTGGTTAAACTATGGTGTGTTTATAATTTACGAAACAGAAAAGAAAGTCTACAGTATTTGCTCCCTACCCCTCCAGCGTTGCGTGTGAGAACGTCCCTCTTGACAGGGTCGTGCTGAACTGGGTCAAATTTAACGCCAATGACACTGAATTTTTCAGCGCTGTGGACTTCATTACAGACTAGCTGTCACATCTCGTAATACATTTATTACATGAAACCCCTGTGGTGTGTTTACTTATATATATGTGTGTGTAGACACACACACATGCACGCTCACACACATGCATGTATACATGCACCCACAAGCATGCACATACCCACGCACAAAAATGTTTCATGATTTTAAGAAATTATTTTTTTAAAAGGTAAACAAAATGAGACTACAATAATAAAGGTAACATTTTCACCTCACAGCACTGCCTATGTACCAAAATACAAAAGTCTACGGTCTACCCGTTGAATAGAAACAACCGTGTTTTCCATTTCAATGTGATAATGTAACGGTGCGCATCATGCTGGCTAAACATGCATATACAGTATGCACGCTGCACTTCATTAACAATTCTTTTGATACCAGGAAGCCGTAAATACCCGTACAGAGTATCATTTTACTTGTAAGATGTCCTATGAATGAAATAAATCAATATTTAGGTAATAAATCCTACGTTTTTCTCACAAGAAGTTGCTGAAAATGGCTATCATATTTGCTTATTAAGTTATAGGGCGCTCTGTTTAGTAGTATATTTTCGGCATCAACCGGAGGTTGTACATATCTGTCTGGGTTATCATTTTATTTTAAGATAAATATTCAAAGAAATCTATATATGTATTTCAAATAAAAGCAAAAGTTTTCTCACCAAAAGCAACTTAAAATGGAATTTACACTCGCATCTCATAAATTTCATGTTGGTGCGATCAAAACCTAAATTACATGTTACATAAAAGATAGAGACAGTTTGTAACCCAGATGTGAAGACGTATGTAAGTATCAGAAATGCATTACTATAACAATTCATTAGAGATTATATATACTATACAGTATAAATGCAGCTCTGTGGAAAAAAAACAACTGGGTGCCCATTTACTTTATTTTGGCACCCTTTACTAACTTTAGGGAGGAGAAATATAATCCTGACCCCCCCACCACCCAACCCTTGTTCCACCTCTGATAGAACATAACGTAGCTGCAACAGAAACTTATTAGCGTCATCAGCGGCAGTAAACTCACCTTGCCGTCCTCACCACCTGTGATGACGTACTGGCCATCAGGGGAGTAGGCCAGGCTGTTGATGTTGTTAAAGTGGCCCTGCTGCTTCATGACGTAGGTCTCGCTCTGCCACTCCCACACCAGCAGCTGGCCCAGGTCTCTGCAGCCCAGCGCCACCCAGTCCCCGGTGTTGTTCAAGGCGATCGCCGAGATCTCCTGCTCCGCGATGCTGACACACCACACACAGCCCCATCAGTACCCACTACGTGCCTGCATCTGCAGCTCGTGCACCACGACTGTTCAATAAGCAGCCCGTGGGCCACATGTGTCACACTGGACAATGGACTAAATATTTCCTTTGCAATTCTTTTTTCCAGTTTTCAATACACTTACCTAATTCAACATAAACTGTCACTAGCATAAAACTTGTGGTAAAATTATACATTATTTGTATATAGGGCTGAGCCGATACCGGTACCGATATATCGAAACCGGCCGATATCGTAATTATCGGAATTGTGCGCAATTCATGTTTAAATCGCCGATATTATAACCGATATTTTGCCCTAAGAATCTAAGATGATAATGTTTTCAACTTGCCATAATTGGAGTGCTTTGCTCACTACAGTGAAATCTCGTTGCGTTCGCGTTTATGTCGTTTTCCCGTATGTCGATTTTTTTGGATGGTCCCAACAAATATTCTATATAAACAATGTTTAAAAAAAACCGCATGCTATGCCCTTAAATCATTAATTTACCCGCATCCATCGATCAGATATTCTGTCCGAAAACCAAAATGTATTCGGAACTATTGTTTATCTGTGAAAAAAACTATCTTAAAACCGGTACTACCAAAATTGAGTAGCGCCAAGAGCAGGTAAACAGACACTCCCTAACCTCAAATACTAGTATAAACGAGTTGTCGTGAAACGTTGCAATTGTTAACCACCACGTAATTTATTTTTGATAATTCAATCACTATTTGTTTTTAAATAACTTACGTCGAAAAACAGGTAAAACATAATAATTGCAGGCATTTCTTTGTTTCAAGTCAGCAAACGAATATTCGCGCAAATAAAACACTTATGTTTAATGGTTGTGGTACGGACCAGAACCAGACATTGTTAATGGACGGAACGGATTTGAACTTTACTCTCGTTCCACAATGGAAAAGTAATAATTTTTATGTCAGTACGGTAAATAACCATGTAAATTACAAGCATTAAAGGGGAACAATATGTTTTCACTGATTAATTCTGTTAAGATAAAATTACGCTAGTAACTTTTTTAAAGAGTAATGCAGTGATATCAACTGTCACACAAGATGGCGAATGTTGTTTAATTTGGCGAAATTTAAAAACATTTTGCGGGCAACGGAATTTTTAGCGAAGTAAATTATAATTTAAAAAAATCGGATTTTTCATGTCAAACTCAACAATTTTTAGTACGTTTCTGTTTTAAATCATTGTTTTTAATAAAGTTAGTTTGACTTTTGCCATTTTTTTTTTACATCTGGCAGAAATTTAGGTAATTTTATGTAATCATTCGGCTGATTTTCGAAATTAAGTGCATTTCAATATTTTATAATACAATACTTATATTAAATGATTGAGATATGTTTTTTCATCCAATATTTAAGATATGCTCACTGTTCATTACAGGCAATCAACTCAGGATACCCAAGAATGAAAATAATCGTTTTTTTTTTTAGGTTAGATTTTTGAGGAGAGAGGTCCATATGTTGAGTTTTCCCGCATGCTAAGTTTTTTTTCATTAGGTTCCATGAAAAACGAATAATAGAGGTTTTACTATTTGGTTTTATTAAAATAATCACTATTTTTTATATTGGTTTTTATTAAAGTACCCAACTGGCTGTGCCTTTTTGTTTGTTTGTTTTGTTGGTTTGTTTGCTGTTGCTATAGTAACATGATGGTGTTAGGTTAGGGTATGAAAGTGGTGAAATTATTTACGTGTGCCAGCAATAAACAAATTATATGGCTGGAATAAAAAGTGATTTGTGGAATTTCTTTGTACCGTAAGCAACACGCAAGAATGCAAATCTGTTTACAATATTTGAAAATGTTTGGTTTCGAGAGGCGGTACATCATCAAGGTCCTATAGTACCACAAACTTAAAACGGCACATTGAATGTACGCACCATTTGAAGTGTTATGTTTTTTTTAAGAGTTTCATTGCTTAATGACATGCTTTTGGAGGTCATTTTGGTCTTATAAATATGCTTCAGCTTGTTATATGGTTCCTAGATTTATATTTATCGTAATAGTTAGGCCTATCACTGAAACAATAAAAACGAAGACAATTAGAATTTTATTTAGGTAAATGTTTAAAAATTAAGTTTTTATTTTTTGAAAATTGCAATAATGTTATTTTTCCTTGTCAAGGCAGTATCGGTATTGGTATCGGCAATATCGGTAAGTTTGTATCGGTAATATCGGAAAAGGCTCAAAAACCATATCGGCTCACCTCTATTTGTATATTACATCTTCACATACCAAAATTATGTACAGTATTTAAGTGAGCTATGACATTGTACTAAGTCATTATAAAAAGTACTCAGAACGCACTAGTGCTTACAAGGCGGTACTCGTAGACACACACACACACAAACAAAAGTCAGACGAACACATTTTCCACGCAGATGCGCAACCGCGAGAATGTGTTCATCTGACTTGTGTATCTATCCTGTGGAATACTTGGGCGTTCTGTCAATTTTTATGTCAGTAGCCGAGCGGCGCCTATTCCTGCCATATCACTTTGTAATAAGTCAGTGTGGCTTATAAAGATTGTAATTATTTCTAAGTGGCCCATTGGGAAAACTAAGTGAATAGCCCTGTCATACACTGTCTCCTCTTTCTATTACAGGCCCATCACAGCAAATCCTTAACAAATTTCCGATGTAATATTGAAATAGATTAATTTAGTTACTTAAAATATATACACTGCTTTGTTAATACTTCGTAATATTTTTATATTGAACTGTTTATGATTAGACTGTTCATGGTAAAGTGAGCACCTTTGAAATCAACCTCTGCCAATATCTACATGCATGCTTCAGAACTCAGTGACCTGCTGGCTCCCAGAAGTTTGCAGCAAATTAATAAATAACTTCTATGNTCTACATGCATGCTTCAGAACTCAGTGACCTGCTGGCTCCCAGAAGTTTGCAGCAAATTAATAAATAACTTCTATGGCATGATGTGGTGTTGCAAGTGTAAAGTTTGAATTTATGCCCATTAAAGTTAGTGTTTCGTTTTTTTTTTTTGTGTAAATATTACAGTACAAAACTAATAACAAAACATCCATAACCAATCCACGGTTACACTTGGACAATGCACAAATAAAGTGATTAAGTCCTTAGAAGGAAATGTAAATTTTAAATATGACAAAAGGATACAATTAAGAAGGAAAGAAGNAATAAAGTGATTAAGTCCTTAGAAGGAAATGTAAATTTTAAATATGACAAAAGGATACAATTAAGAAGGAAAGAAGATCCTACGCAGCACATGTGCTCATTAAACCATGAACAACCTACAACATACAGTAAAACCCCTTTCAGAAGTTGCATTTTAAAAGGTTTTCTTTCTTAATAAGTTTATGTACATCATTTTGCACCTGGTCAATACACAACAAACTAATTGAAAAAGTTTTCCAGCTAAATTGTTAATAGGTCTAAATTTTCCTGTTCTTTCAGAAACTTAACAGAGTTTTACTGTAGTTACCAGTAATAAGTCCAGCTGCGCAAATTAATTGTGCATGTCTCTGATAGCTGTTGATTTATTTTAATAACAAAACTTGTTGAATTAAAGTTTTATAAACAAATCCGCATAGCCTGAATTAGCTACAGAAAATTACACAGAAATTTCTACAACAAGCAAATTTCTACACCCAAAAAGCAGTACATAATTACTGCCGTACATATTCCTGAATACGTAATTGATATTTCCAATGCACCTAAAGTGCACAAATGCAAAATAACTGATATGCAGTGCTTCATCATCTCACAAAGTGATGATGTCTATGTGTAATTTATACGTAGGTTTGTAACACCAGCCCATATATAAAACCCACCATATTATGGGAATATAGAAACTTAAAACATTTTATATTTGCTTATAACACTAACTGCGAAAAAGCTTTTTGAAACACCAGTCGACTTCTACCCGTCGAGTCCAGGGACAAGTGAATGGACTCATCCAGGTACTGACTTTGACAACCACTGGGACTTTGTTAGTTGCAAATGTCTGGCACGAGTCAGTTAGCTGCACTGTCAGAGATGTAAAACATACGGGGGAAACGCGGAGCAGTTATACACTTGCTTTTAACCTGAAATTCATCAAGTATGCACGTATGCAAAGGAACATGGAAAACGAGCGAGCGAGCGAGTGAAGAGCAAGCTAAGAGATTTGGGCGGCTGTTAACATCGAGATCTTGAGAGGAGATGAGGGTGAAGCGAGGTGAACATGGAGCAGCACCAGAATGCAAGGGCAGGGGGAAATGGGAGATCCCGAGAAAACCTGCTGCCCAGCGGCATTATCCGGCATAATTCCCACATGTGAAAATTCAGGGGCAACCCCACCGGTTGGTTTGCCTTGATGGGAGGCGAGCAGTCTAACCACTACACCGCCGTGGGTCCATGGATAACAAGTGGCTGCAAAAGAAATTTTCAGTTAATGTGCAGTGTGTTAGAGAATGGTACGAGAAGAGAAGCTTCTTCAAGATACAAATTTTATAGCAAGAAGTGTGCATTTTCTGAAGTATAAAGAAAAATTATTTGAATTTGTTTCAAATTTATAAACTTCAGATACTCTATTTGGTTTCAAATAAAATTTTTAAAATGGAAACAAGCGAAATTGTGTGTAATATGAATAATAACATGACACAATTCAAAGCAAGCTATGGATGAGTATGGAGATTTATGAAAAGCAAGTAGCTTTCAACTCATTTCAGGTTGGTGCAACAAAATGCAGCAGGAAAAAAACACACACACACACACACATACACATATTAAAATTTTAAATAGTTGTGATTTACTCAAGAACAAAATTATATATTGTATTTCAAATTAGCATGAAAATCAAATTCCTACGTGGTATGATAAGGCAAATTCAACAAAATTTTCACATACTGGTGAAAGATCAATTCCAGTGAAATAACACTGTACAGTAATGCTTAGGCCTTTCTGCTGATAGCTAAATCCTAGAAGCTTCCAATGAACATAATATTTAAATTAAAAATATTGCCTAAAGAATTATTTGCACCCCGAATAATTGTACAAGCAAAAGCACAAACTGTTAAATATGGTTTGGAAACAGTGGCATGATGTTTTACGGGCAAGTGTACCATGTCGGTGAGGCAGTTTGTGTACCCACCTAACAGAAAAGTTAAGATGCCACGTTCACAAATATTCAAGTAATTGCCGAAAGCTTGAAGGTGATGGGAGTTTCAGGCCAACTAGACATCACAGAAGACAACATGCTGCACAAATCACGAGACTTTGATACATTCTCAAGTATTGATTCTTATAGCAGCAAAAAAGATGATGCTTGTTAATTATTGGTTAGTTTTGTGTTCTGTGCATTTTTAAGCAGTTTACCACGGGTACAAACGAGCAAAACAACTTCAGCGGCGTGATACTACTTTTCTATGTTTGTTTATGATGACTGCACAAGAGATAAATAGTGGTAGCCATGCCATGTTTGTTTATAAACTTATAATTAAAATGTAAATTTCTTAAATAATTTTTAAGTGATTTGTTTATGGTAGATAGTTAAAAATGGACATTACTAAGGGGAACATGATCTCATGTATAACAGCCACCCCCCCCCCCCCAAGTTTGTCATAAATGATAGTTGTAAACATTGTGGGTGTTACACGTGTACACACATGAATATGGTATTATACTGAGTAAAACCATGTATGGTTACTGTATATTACTTTATACTATAACTGTGTGACAGTTACTAAGCCAAGAGCTAAGTAACACTGCTGGGTTCTAAATATCATACCTACCACCAGCCACAATCCTGTGCATGCTGTTACTGTGTTTCTACTGTTGTAATAGTATCACTGCGTTTTTTATGTTCTTACTACCCTATTTTTTCAGCGAAGAACTTGTGCAAGGTTATTAAAAATTACACAAATATACATAAAAAATACTGATAACATTTCCACCTATGTATTTAATAAAAACAGTTATGACCACTGATGACAAATAATTATTTCTTTAATAGTCTCTCTTGCATTAACCTACGTGGGAAGTACACACTCCAAAAAAGACCTTAATACATATGTTAAATAAATAACAATGAGTATATACGACAATCACATCTAACCTGAGGGAATGCACCAGGTTGACTTCAGGCAGTTCGTGCAAAAAGAAAGCTCCATTTGAAAACCCAGTGACCAATATGTGGGTTTCCTTATGATAGGACGCTGCTGTTAATCTGACGTCTTTCTGCCCTTTTATCAAGTCAAGCAAGTAATGCCGTGCCAATCGCTTGTAGTACAAACGATCCGCATTTGTTGCTTCTTCGGCATTACCATCTATCACACAAAATACATATTGCTCTTAAAATCACAATTTTCTTTCTATGAAGTAGATCATAACACCTCAGTGTACAGTCCTGTTGCTAACTACATAAGCCATAATTTGTTTACACAAAATACAGCCCTTATTAGTTATTTTGGTTATTACATGTAAACAGGAATATCAATTTTTTTGCAAGGGTATTTTTACTATGATAAATATTCAGGACATTGTTCTTTTCTTATGCATCTGGAACTCAACTACAGTGGAACCCGGTCATAACAAGATTGACACATTCGCTGTAGCAAAAAATTTTTAATGCACCATCATGTTCCGTATATAATAAAAGGTTAATTGATATAAATGGCATTCCTTTTCGTGTTCTTGCTCACTGCAACGACAATATCGCTCTTTCTACAAGTTTGANTTGCTCACTGCAACGACAATATCGCTCTTTCTACAAGTTTGAAACATGTTTTCATTTTTTTCAGCAAACACGTTATGTAGAGAGGTCAAAAGAATATCAACAACTTTTCCTTCCCTCGTCACCTAAAAGCAAGTGATAAGAACGTGTTGCATCCTATTCATCGCCTTCAAAATGGTAATGCCTCTTCACTCCCCCCTCGACCATTATTGGTTACTGTCACGTTGCCAATCAGAGTCGCATTCATAACAATAGAGGGGTGGAGGAAAGAATTGATCACAAGACGAGCAGCTACAAGAGGGGAGGTGGTAAACAATAAGGGAGGGTGCCACGGGAAAACTGAGACTGAGATACGGCCATGGAAGGACAAAGTGGATCGTATGCTTAGCAGTCAGTCACTTCATCTGCAGACTAGCCTTGTTAATGTTTCAAATTAGGACAAATAAGGGCTGCTTTTTAACAAAATAAAAGTGATACAAATTACACAGTGAAAATCATATTTAGAGGCTGTACCGTTGAGCAAACATTTTTGGGATCTCATCACCATAGTCCACGCACCCAGTTAGTAAATTTGAGGGCTTGGATCCCATAATTAACGTACTAACCAAGTCAGGACAATGCTACGACTAGCTAAAAAAAACAGGACTCTGGTCTTAACGAGTCTAGCGGCAGTAGCATTTGAAATAACTTCGAAATTCATGGCTTTCACAGAAGCTTACTGGAATCACCTGCGCAGGAAATCACAGCTAATACTTACAGAAAAAATAAATTAACTTTGGTGACGAGTATCACGCAAGTTCTGATACACTGAATATTACCAAACTACTGTGCACTTGAAAATGCTGGCGTGTACAAAACACATCCAACCAAAATAAACAAAACAAATTCCACTTTAAATAATACAATAATAATATTCAGACCTAAATAAAATTGTAAGCTGATCATAAATGTTAAACCAGAAAAGAAATTAATTTCAGGAATACTTTGCCTATACTGAAAAAAATGCATTGGCATGAAACAATTAATAATTACGTGCAAAAGAAAAATGAAGTAAACTAAAATTACTTTCTGAAGTATGCTCAAATATTACAGTCTAGTAAATTGGCACACAAACGGTTTTCATTCACAGAGATGCATTGATATGTTGCATACAATCTCTAAAGGTATAATCACACTTGTGTGCTTTCCTCTTCCTCTTTCCTTTCCACGTGCATTTCCTCTTTCCGTTCAACCTTTGATGAATTCCAAAAACGCAAGCTTCTCAGTGTCCACACTTATTCAATTGTTCTATGCGAGTCCATCACGATGAATGTAACAGACACAGCATTACTCGCAGTTCTTAGTGCGGCTTTCGTAATAATCAGAAGCACAGGACTGAGAAAAAAGCAACAACATGGCCGGCGCTCCATCTGGACAAGGCAGTACCTGCGTTTGGACATGTACATTTTGTAAATAGTGGCAGCAGCAAGTGCACATAGTAACATTTTGTATTCGGAACATTTGAACTTCCCACGCTGTGTGGCACAATGGGTTGGCAGCCTTGATGCTGCTTCTTTGTAGGGGTGGTAAACCCTGTTTCCCGCCGAAAACCAGTCTGGCAACCAACATGGCGGTAAGCGGTTGTGTTTGCGAGCTCGCTCTTATAATATCTCGTTTTTAATAAGTCGTGAATGTTGCACTCCTTTTCCGTACAGTTCGCAATGCAAACATGCAACAACCTGAGAAAAAGAAAATTAGACTCTTCTCTACCGGCTTCCTCAACTTCTAGCTCATTTGCCTGACAAACTCATGCTCATTACGATGCGGACCACGGGGCTTAGTGTCGGCTATTATATTTTCAGCACACAAATGCTGGAGGAGAAAAAAAGTAAACAAGTTGTTAACACAATGAACCCACCTACTGGCATTAATTTCAATGAAAACGGTGTATTTACCAATTGACCAGTGAATGACTGTCCTGCATATTTGTCACTTTTACCTACTCATCAGCATCAAATACGTTACAAACATAACACATAGCACCTGGGTAAGTAGTGATGATTTACTTCAGTTTTTATTGTTTTCAGTTGCCTGCAATAGAGGGAGAATGGAAGGCGATCATGGAAGATTTTGATCGGTGATGAAATTTCCCCCACTGCGTGGGTGCTATTGATGGTAAGCATGTTGTTATACAATGACCAGAAAACACTCTATGAATATTATAATTACAAAGGAACTCAAATAACTGTTCGACTCACACTTACTGATGCAAACTATTGTTTTACATGGGTATATGTTGGTTGTCAGGGTCGAATTTCAGATGGTGTTGTGTTCAAAAATTTCTTTGTCTACACAAAACTTGAAAACAGAACCTTGAATTTACCAAGAAAAGAAGATATACCCAGCCGTATAATGCCGGTTTTCGGTTTGGTATGTTTTCGTAGCTGATGACTCTTTTGGTTTGGGAACGCATATTATGAATCTTTATACTACCGACTTGAATAAAGGTTCCCCGAAAAGCATCTTTAATTATAGGCTTTTTAGAGAAAGAAGCATGGTTGAAAACACCTTTGGATTGCTAGTATCAGTTTTCAGAATTTTCCGCAAGCTGATAGAAATCAGAAGTGCAAAGTACAGTACATGACATTGTTTTAGCTTGTGTTTATGTTCATAACTTTCATTGATTGCAACCAAATCCAGCAAGATATTATTCACCTTCTGGTTGTTTTGATAACGAGGTTGCAAGTACTAGTGAAACCACTCGTGGGACACGGAGAAAAGTTGTTTCCAGTGACATGTAGTGGTATGCGGCCCCTAAGGTCTGTTCTACGAAATCCTCCGAGGGCAACAACACAAATGCGTGAGTGAGGAATTCATGGCATATTCAATGTCGGATGCAGGCTCTGTCCCTTTAATCTTAAAACAGTATCAATGACCCTAATTCAACAGGTGAAGGATCATTCTTGATGTACCTATGTTTATTGTTTTGATGTATAAACTTTGATTGGTTTCTTTTGTATGAGTGGGAGAGACTGATTTGTTTTTTTACTTTTTGGACTTTGAATTTGGAGTTATTCTGGAGAGAAATTCTTACATGATTTGTAACGACGACAATAAAAGTAGACATGTATTACTTTGTGGTTCTATTCATTCGCTTAGACTCGTTTCACAATGGCATCTTTTGTCTGCGCGACACTTTCTCCCTGGCACATGACAGGCAATACAACTGCAGTTTGTGCTGACAAAATGGATGTAGATCATGTTATGATGGTGTGAATAATAGAAAAATTAATAACAATGAGATAATGCAATTACACATTATCTATAAAACCATACAAAAAAGCAGAGCATGTTCAACAATCACTTGTCAAGGACAAGAAGATACAGTGAGTTTGTTAATTTTTCACCAGACGCTCAACATGTCAATGGATTTAGATGTAAACATTATTAAAACATTCATAAAAAAAAAAACTTTTAACCAAGAATTTGATTTTAGCCAAGCCCATTCACAAACCTGTGTAGTGGCATTAACACCATTCTGGAAAGCAGGTCTCATTCTACCATAAATAAGCTACAATAAATATTATTATATAAAGAGCTTGATTTTCTTTACAGAAGTTTGGTCATGAAACAATTGACTCATTATTCATCAAGTACTCACTTCAGAATTTTTGCTGCAGGTTTCCAAATCCATAGCAGTGTTCCTCTCCAATCTCCTTTGTTTGTTTTGCTGTTATAGTAATCAGAAATTAAGAGCAGTGGCTTGTAAACCAACCAAGGCGAACTGTAATTCTCTTCTGCTCCCAAACCACTCTCCTTTGTCTAGTATAATCAAAGACTTTTAATTTTTTTTTCCACACAAACATCTAATTTGTACCTGCTCCCTAACTCAATAAAAGCATCATTCCTCATCTGCTTAACAGTATAGAACTTTGAGATAACATCACACGACAAAGTTTTTTCCTTGTAGGACTCGATAAAACTCTGTTTCCTCTACAGACACAGCGGAGAGTGGGAGAAAAATTGAAAGAGGATCCAACTGCGTGAATGCACGTGCACTATGCCTCGCATCATGTAAAATGGCACCCACTCAACTCCCAAGAGGTATGCGACAATGCATGCATCACATGCAACCTCCGTGCACTGTATTGAAATTTAAGGGGAAGACGAAAGATCACAAGTGTTGACGTGGTTTAATGAATAGTTAAGATGCATTTCTGATACTTATATAAGCCATTGTCTGTGTTTGTTGTTCAGCATGTATTTTAGATATTGATCACAGAAAAATAAAATTTATAAGAGAAGCAAAAATATCTTAGGAGGGGTGCCTAAAGGCTTGCCCCCCCTAACCCCTACAGGAAGCCACCTAAAGGCATGCCGTCTTCAAAGTTAGTGTGTGGAGAGATTTGGACGGCTCGTAACAGCAAGGTCTTGAGAGCTGATGAGGGTGAAGCCCCACCGACCAGCGGCATCGTCTGTCACAATTACCACTTGCAAAATCCATGAGCAACCCCGCCGGGAAATGAAGCCGATTCACCTTTGTGGGAGGGAGGTAGTCTGACCACTACACCACCATGGCCCCTCCCTACTACGTTGTAGATGATGTTTCGCCACTGGACACATGCCAAATAACAAACAAGGATCACGCCAAATACTGTCAACCTTCAAGATAAAGGGAATCTTAAGTCTTCAGAAATAGCAAATAACTTTCTTTACCATAACACTGTAAGAACATGCAGTGCCCACTCACCAGACGATAGGAAGGTTTCCTTCTCTGCGGCAGACACCCTCTCCACATCCTGCTGCTCAGCCTGCGAGGTGTCCACGTCATCCTCCTCATCACTGTCGGCCCGCGCCTTCTTCGGCGTGGGCTGCTGCTGCTCCTCCTGCGGCCGCAGGGCTCCTGGCTCCAAGCTGCTCTCCCACACGCACAGCTGGCCGTTGCCGCTCACTGTCGTCAAGTCCAGGGAGCCCTTCTCGAAGAAGCAGCCCACTATGACGTCCGTATGGTTGCCCAGCAAGTACACCTTGAAGTTCTCAAACTTCTCCAGGCTGTAAAGCCTCGTCATCATGTCCTTGCTACCCACTGCGAGGATTCTGAAAAATATACATGTTTTTACTGTTGAACATAGCAATTGAGCATAACTACGAAATATATGAATAAATGATTGCAGAGAAGATTTCAGTCCACTGCAAAAAGTTTACAAATTTAAAAAATCACAAAATATGTTTCTGGTTTTTTTGTGCATTAGTGTTATTTTAAGGTAAACACATTTGTACGTATTATTCCACTAAGCACTTGCTCTCATCATCATCTGCTGCCATTTCAAGATTGCAGTTTGGTCAGCACAGGAAATTGCTGCCACTTCGCTTTGTCTTTCGTCCACCATACCTCCATCAGTTTGACGTGCCACTGGCGATGATGGTTCACTCTGTAGCCTCTACCACCTGCCCCCCAAATGAATAACCAATAACACCACACTACACGCCACTGGGTTTATGTCTTCGGACCGGTTGCACCTTGAAGTTCATTGCTTGATCCGACATAATTTTCGAACTCGATCTGAGATCATCACAGAATACTGTTGCACCATTCAAGTACAATGCATGACTGGAGATTTAGAAGAACTTTATTATGAACATGGTGATTCAAAGACATGATCCAAGATGAGATAAGTGTCTAAAGCCCTGTTAAATACATTTACTTATCGGAAAGAAACATTATGGATTTGGTTGTTGCTTATAGTTGTAATATATTAATTGGGAGATGTATAACATGAGCTTAAAATATAATACATTTCTTTAATCCCACAAGTATTGATATTTTGTAATGAGATAGTAAATTTGTCCCTATCATGCTAAATAGATGCAACGGAAAGCTATAACCGCCAATAGGAAACAGTCATTGTTTTCCGCATTAGCCATGCCAAAAAGTTGAGATTGTGTTCAAATTTGTGCTTGCAGAAAGAGCAGACTTCGCAGATAATTCCCAGACGTCCACCATTTCACATGTTTTATACCAATAATTTTAAGAATATTCAAGGTATGTTGGTGTAAAAGTCTGTGAAGGTTAAATGTATGTACTTATAGTGAAATATGCAAATCCAAATGTTAAATTTACTAAAAAATTTATCAAAAAAAATAGTTTGGAAATAAACCGATAGACAGCAGTAGTTACTAAAACTTTTTGGCAGTATAAAACAACAGAAAATTTTAAAACTTCAATCAAATCTGTACAACATCGAAACTACTTGCTTGAGCAGAGAAAAAACACTGTATTAGATAGTTTACTGTCCACCACTTACTTCAGAATATTGATATTAAAAATAATAAAGAAACAATTGTGGTTGTATCAACTGAGTTTCCAACACACAGTCTGTCGCGTTGGTGCTACGCTTTAACACTGAAAGTCATATCCAAATAAAGATCATGATGGAACCAGGATGTTAGGATATCGGTTGAGGACAGTTATTGAAGCAACCAGGTGTTATTGGGTTACCACATCTGGTATCCAGGTGACATATGCAGTAGACATGCGCATTCAAGTTGTAAGTGCATCACCACCGCTTCTCCTGTCACCGTGCCGCTGGAGGTCGCAGGCGCGCAGACTGGCCGCACAGAGGGGTGGTTTGCTCTGCTTCCCCCCGCACATCACCCCTCATGCTCACCCCCGGTCGGACCATATACGAGAGCTCTGCACCCCCTTAATCATCTAGTCTGCCACTGGCCGGCCTTCCGGCCTCATCACAGCATTTCTGCTGTAAGCTAGCGTTAGCATGATACTGGTCCGCTGCATCGTAACATACGACCCACCACAGTGTCACTCGTCGGCTCGTCCGTGCCGGTCTACAAGTCTTGCTACAGGGGACACCCTCACCCTGTTACAACCCATGTCTACTGTGTCACTTATTCCTTGGCAACCTAGGTTCTGCCCTTCTGGCATCCACTTGACTTGCACTTGCTACACAATAAACACGGACACAAAAACTGGGAAACTTTAATTTTTCTGTCAGTAAACTGTATTCCAGAACTTTCAATCTACTTTATCCCTTTTCATCAGCAGTCCGTCCGCAACTGCTTTCCAAGGGAAGGCACAGACGTGTACGCCCCACCACCTTACCCGCACCTTCAGGCTGCTTGGTCGGACCACCACACTGTTCCGACGCTGACGATGATGTACAGCGACAATCCCGCTTTGTCAATCTCTATGAAGGATGAAGTGTGAGGGCTTCTGTCTGTCTGTCTGTCTGTCTGTCTGTCTGTCCGCGATTCGCTTGGTAGTGTGACCATCCCGCACCTTTTGGGTGAACCTTGCTGGGAGATAAAGATGAAATTCTTAGGGTCACGAGTTCGTGAACCTTCCTGGGGACTAAGGAGTGCTAGTGACAACATGCTCTACAAGCGTTGGGGCACCAGTGTTAGAAAGAGGTCGGTTATCCAGACTTTCCCTAAGCACTATCACCAGTTTTTCTATGCTATGAACCGTGCCCTTCCCCACAAAACACCTGCTCTAACCTATTCTCTATCTGGTATACCCCATGCCTCATCATTGTGGTGGGGAGGGGGAAGGGAGTATGAGGCAGCCTTTAAAGTCTACGTTGAAACTGGTTGTCAGAAAGCAGGGCCTAGGCAAGTTTTTGTGTATATAAATTTACGGAGGACGCTGCAACAGGCATAGACGTACTTTTTGGAAGGACATCTGACCTGCAGTTCGTGCCAAGACCCAAAACAGCTGCTTTTTGACCAATCACTCCACTTCCAGTAACGAGACAACTACAGTTTCGCCAGACACAGCCGGCTCAGACTTCCTTTGCACCAATACACTGCCATCTCTCAAACCTGCACCACTTAAAACTGATTGGCAGGTAGTCAGCATATCCAGGAAGCGAGACCAGCCTTCAACTGGTAAAATTGCAGAGTGTCCGTGTAAATAGGGCTCATGCTTCCCAGCCCTAGAAGGGGAGAAGGTCTTGTCTTTGACACCCGACGCAACCCTAGCAGGTGAGGCGTCATGTTCTCCACTTTTCCCCTCTGTCCTGCACTCCTGCCATTGTATACTCTTCCCACCTCCTAGGTCTTTCTTGGAGCCTCTTTCCTACATATTTCAACTCTACACCTCTCCCTTGTGGCCTTTATGCTTCCCATTCCCTACATATGTCCATACCATCTCATCCTTACTTCACCTTTATCTCATTCAAGTCTTGCATTTTTGATGTTGCTTGTACTTCTTTCTTAATCCTATCTCATCTCATGACTGCCATCTTGTAACTCTTGATTTTCCCAGCATCTTGCTGACCTAGCATTCAAGTCTCTGCTCCATGTCATTACAGGGAGAGAATAGAACATGTACAACATTTTTAAGTCACTTCTTTTTACCACATCAAATCTCACACCCACCTGTACAACTGCTTTCTCTGCTGTCGTTTTCTAACAATTTGGTTATCTTTAACTCCTTCTTCTAAAATACCCTCTAGGCTCTTAAATCTATTTCAATTTGACATCATCTATCTACGTACACATTAATCCATTATTAGCTATTTCTTGTCATAACAAACACTGGGTGGGAATGTTAAGTCATGTGCAAACAACAGGCATAGTTGGACAGGGCCTGACTTGGAAGTACCTGACCAACTGTGTTCCAAAACAATGAGCTGGAAGCTCCAAGGCCAAAAGCAACACCCATAGTCTCAGTTTCAGAAGACTAACACCACTGGAAAAGGCAACCCTCAACCGGCAGACAAAATGTAGCAGCCCCATCATACCGGTGTAGGCCACAAAATGCCTAGTATCCCGATGGCTAAAAATTAACAGCTACTCAAAAAAAAAGCAATATTGCAAAATGCTGGTCACTCTAAAATGAAAATGTACTCACTGCATTATAGCCTAAGTAAAATTCACAATTTTTGTTATAGTAGTCTCTCTTCTGCAATCACAAGCTTCCTTCAAGTTACACAATTAATAAAATGCTTAAAAACACTTCTTACATTTCTCTTTCCCCTCACAGTAGTGTCCTGCAAGGCAGGTATGAATCTGACCGATCCTGTACAACGCAGCTTAACTTATGTTCTGCACGTAGACATCTGAGGCAACGCCAGCGGAAACGTTAATAGACAATCTGGTGTTGATCACAGTGTTTAGAATGAAAGGTACAGGGGTTTAGCCAAGAAGGTGTCCCAGGTACGGTGGATAGGATAGGATAAGTTGATAGGTAGATAGGTAAGTAGATAGGTAGGAAGCGCTTATAGCATCTCAACAGCAAGATCATTAGAGATGGAGCAAGTTGCCCAGAGAAGCAGCCAAGAGGAAGGAATAAGGCACGACCTATCTTAAGGAATCATCCTAACATTCGCCTGGAGTGATTTAGGATAAAACATGGAAAACAGAAATCAGGATGACCGGACCGGGAATTGAACTTAGATCCTCCCGAATACAAGTCGAGTGGTTTCCCACTGCCCCATCTCGCTCAGTGAGTGGGATAGGAAACTCTATTATAGTTGTGTGTTAGTGAACACCAACCTCCGGGCTTAAGATGTGCCATCCTCCCTTCCACCCCTAAGGTTTCCTTTCCTGGCAGTACATTACAGCTGTAGCCAAGACACTAATCATTCCATCAGGGTTTGTATCCGCATCAGCAACCATGACTTACAGACAGTTTGAAGAATCACGTAGTGTGCAGTTTAACAAATCCATCAGCCATGCTGCTACGAACCACAGCTTACACGAAGTCTGGGGCTAAGTAGCATTGCTCAAGCTGGTTGTGGGAAGGGACAAACCCTCTTGGCTATGCTGCCAAAAGACCATGGCTGTTGTTCAACCCCAATAGGGACTACGTTGGCCTGAGTCAGATGGGCATGTGAGCTCCGCAAGAGAACTACATGCCATTCTGCTCCTCAGTGGACCCTCACAGCCAGCATCCTCATTTGCTGCTTTATAAAAGTTTTGGCAGTAGGGTGAAGTGCAAAGGAAAGGAAAGGTATTCCATTAGAGCAGGCATGTCACACCGATGGCCCCTGGCTCGCCAGCTTATTATCACAAAACAAGTGGAATGTGGCCCAAATCCATTGCGTTTGTACGTGAAAATGGCATGCTGCAGAGCTATTTTGAGGTCACACGAACAGGAAATGGAACAGGCAGTCCAATTAAGTTTTTCTTCCATTTGAAAGTCAGCTCACAGGTAAGCATTTAAAAAGTGTAACGAGAGTTGTTTCAGGCCAAGAATAGCCGAAAATACATGCCAGACTTCAAGAATTTTATACTTTCATAATTCCACGACTGCGTAATGCCTGATTTTGCATATGTTTACACTGCATGTATTATTTTTGCACCACATTCAATTGTTTAAGCTTAAACTTAAATAATATTTTATATTTAAAAAATATAAAGCCCAACCTTTATTTCTATTAGACAGTCTGTTAACCCTTTTCAGTACAATTTATAATGAAAATATAAATTATCCGTTACCCTCTACACACATTAAGTATTAGAGCAGCCTATACTGTTAAATTGTAAACAGAACATAACCCCTCATCTTTACGCTATGGACTAAGTAAATAGCACCACAAGGATACATACATTACGGTACACAAACACATCACACACATGTCAACTCACCGCGAGTCAGAAGTCCAGTCTATGCACGTAGTTTCGTCGCCTGCATCATGAAACACCCTCTCCATAATGAAGGGATTGTACTCCCCTGTGTGAGGGCCTGGTGCCTTGAAAACAAAAACTGCAAACAAAGTATTCAAAACATACGTAGCACAAGCTCCTCTGTGTAGTCAATTTCAAGAGACTAACTAAGCATTTCATTCCAATGCAAAATGCAATTTTTACAACCCGATTGCTGGCGCACTGCGACTGCTATGTCTGAAGTAGAATACATACATTGTTTTCACGGTCTTAAATCGTGGCTTAACATGCCCTGTGTGCAAATACTAAATACTACCATTTAAATTACAAAACTGCCCTAACACCCACAAAATTAAAAATATTTTATATTTTTCAGTTCTACGCATGAATTTTAATTTTAAATAGGCAGTACACCAGAATACTGAGCAAAAGTTTCACACACTTGCAGTGCTATCACTACTGTATTACGAACACCTGGTTACGCAAAACTCAGAGAAAATAACTGAGCAACTATACATTGATTTAGGAAACAATTAAACACCATCATGTTACTGACCTCTTACAGGTTGATTGTAATAACAATTACAAAACAAGTATTTGTAATCAGTACAGAGCTTACGAGACTACGGTAACCTCCAATTAAAATTTTCTTGTAAAACATTTTTTTCCAGAGCAATAAATTACTGAAAATGTATTCTTATATGCAATATTTAATTTATACAATACAATGAAATTCCAAATAAGTTTATTTTTAAACAAGCTGAAAAATTGGGTGGGGGAAAAACACTATGGTTACACAGCCTTTAATTGAACTTTTATATGGGAAAGTCAATGCTGCAAAATGAAAACAGTTGAAAAAAAAAGTTTTACATACAATTACAGCGAGGATGCAGGGATGATACTGTTAGCGGACATAACAACAAACTGGACGCACAAAAAAATGTATCAAAGTTTTATTGGTAAAAGTACATTCTAATAGCGAGCCACTGTACATGTATCTACTGGTTACATTATACATTTCAAACATTCTCAATGAATCAGTAATGAGGGAAGTCACCTCATACATGACTATAAATGAGAGTTGTGAAGAAAAAAATTATAGCAAATAATCAAAAGAAAAAAAAATATCATTATGTAGGTGAAACCAACAAGGCATTACTCAACTGCGTATTTCCAAACAGATACAGATGAACAGTGGATCCTCAGTTAGATGTGCACAGAATCTATACAACAGTCCAGACACTATGTATGAGTAACAGGAACTATACAATACATAGAGAAATTCACACAGTTTGTGAAGGTTCCGGAACAACGAGGGAAGTCACAAGATGGAACTTGCTTAGTCACACTCACCGTTATTTTCCTTGCAAGCAGCAAAATGTTTGCCATCTGGACTGAACTTTAAGCAAGACACTTTTCGCTTGAAGCGGTACTTGTGTATAATCATTTGGCTGACCATGCTAATGAGGTGAGCCTCGCCCTCTGAAATAAAACACGAAACACTTTCATGTACCACATTATGGTGTTGTTTACTTACTTTGAAAGTTATACAGGATATGGGGCAACAACAACAGAACAATAATGATCTACAGTGAAAATTATTATGAGAGATTACAACAGTGGCAAAAAGAAACTATTTATATGAATATATATTATACAAGTACAACTTCACAAAACACAGACAACACAACATTTACACTGTTCCCACGAAATAATTACCTATTTCAAAAAATAGAAACAATTAGAAATAATTACCTATTTCAAACCTAAATATTATAAGTCACAATGGAGAGAAGATTATATAGTGAATTGCTACAAAATCTAAATAACACCGAAATGCAATTTAATGCATCACCAAACACCAAAATTTAAGTTAGGGCATTAAATAGAACCATACTTGGCCAAAATGTTTATGAACACAGTGCTAATAAAAATTTATGTTTATTTTCAACGTTGTGGTTTTCTTAACATGCTAGAAAATGGGAAAGGAGAAAAAAATTAATTTTCCGTTGTGATTATCCGCGTTGAGTGAATACGAGTAATAAGTATCAGATAACTCACAGGTATGACTAAAAGATAACTTAATGAGATAGGCAAAATTGTAAAAGCAAATATANTTCAACGTTGTGGTTTTCTTAACAAAATATACTTTTGTTTTCATGATGGGATGTTTTTCCTCTATAAAATCATATTCAAGCCATTCTTATGTGATAGGAACAAAAAAAAAATTCACTTTGTCTGGGAACTATATGTGCTATAAAAAAATTAAAACCCTAAAATGGGATTTTTATGTGGTAATGTTCTGTATTAGCTTATTTCAAATAGATTTAATGAATTTTACGTCATTGTATTTTTGCATATCTCCGATGTCAGGTTTTTTATGTCAAGTTTATAAAACTAATTGTTCATGCACTACGTACTTTTACTATTTACCTGGTTTGATGGCTGTTTTACATTAAATTGAGTTGGTCTATTTATCGCTGGTTTTTTAACTGTTTAGGAAAACTGTTAAATACAGAAATCACATCAATATTTAGAGTTTCTTGTTTAGTTGTCTCATGATAAAATGTCTGTATGATAAAAAAATGGCCTGTTTAAGCTACATATTACATTTAATTTGCAGTTTTTCTTGAGCTGTCAAGTGTAGTGGACATTGGCAGCACTGTGCAGCGTAGCGCTAGTTGCGGTGGTAGAAATGTACTGATAAGTACTGAGTACATGCCCCTCCCCCCTCCCTCCTCCACCTTTATACAAAAAGCAAATATCTGTTGCCTGCATTCTGCTCAGTTCTCCATCCCCTACAAGTTTGACATTCCGTATCACGAGCCAATACAAGTAGGAAATATATCTAGAATAAGACAGCTTACCAACCTTTCTACAGTCTTGTGGAATTTAAACTACAATATGCCAACAGAAACTAAAAAATTCATACAGCAGTACAGAATTATTAAGACTTCAAACCCCACAAATGTAATGCACAGATCACTGTCATTTGTTCACCAACTAAAGTCATCACGGAATTTTAAAAAAATGTCCATAGCATACAATTACAATCGTGCAAAGAAGTGAGAGAATAACTGTACCTTCATTGACGGCCACCAAAGTGCAACCATTTGGCGATAAGTCCAACGTTGTATAATTGAATCTGCTCTCAACGGGCAGTGTTGTTGATTTATTGCTGAAAAATAAATTAATGTTTACTTATGTTTACATAATCACTATGTAGCATAACTTGTGATGATAGGAAAAATTCTGTGGCAATCTCTCATAAAGCCTACAAATAGGTATTAACTTACAAATTAAAAACACAAATAATTTGAATTCTGATGTTGGAAAACAGTACAATTTAATGAGTTCTATTTATTTTGACAGGTTTATTGATAAAATGTAACTAATATACTGAACTCCCTCGCTGCACAGTACAATGCACCTCTTTACTACATGCTAATAATTTTATTTGGTAAAAGACAATTTCTCAATAGAACCGCTATGGTGGGTTTTAAAATATTGTTGGGAATCGTAGACTGGCAGAAATGGCCAAAAATGTTTCATCAACAACCCTGTTATTAAATTTTAAAAAAGACATAATAAATCTTCAGTGAAAACTTTTCCACAATAATAAAATTATTGCTAAACGTTTAAATTTCTTTTATTTTCTGTAAATAATAAGAAAAGCAAATTAATGGAAAACATTGAGTGTTACAACTGCAAATGGTAGTATCACAATGTAAAATAATTTGATACAATATTAAAGCACTTTATGCAGCACAAAACCAGTGATAGTAATAATGTATTTACTATGTACAACAGAGCGCACTACAAACACAAAACAAAAGACTAAATATTACTGCTACTCGAGTGTGATATTTGAAAACTTATCCACGGGAAAACAGTTTGTTCATTCTGATTTTGGATTTATTCACTTGCACGTAACGCATATCCAACAGCATAAGAAAGGCACTGGAAATTACCCTGAAAGATGGTATTAGAACTTGGATAATGGTTGACATAAAAGGTTTCACTAACATAATTAAAGATGCAATTAATTACACGATTTTGTGTGCGCATAACGGATGGAAAGCATTCTAAAAGTATGTACAATTAGATAACATGATAATGTGTATGAGACTTCTCCTAAGTCAAACCCCTAAGGTTACATTACATAAACAATATACAACTAACTCGACTGTTTAGCTAACAGCACTGAGCGTTGACGTATGCAAGGGGACTCGTGAGCTGTGCTTACTTAACGTATATTTAATTACATACCTCTACCATTTTTTCCATTAGTTTTAATTCATACAAACTGTAATAGCCAATGTGCATAGCTTTCTAATCATATCCAAGCAGCAAGCTACAAGACATTATTTATGGTTGCAATTAAGAACTGTCTTGAGTGAAAGGACAGAGGCAGACTTTTTAAGTCCTAATGAGTTCAGTTTTAGGCCCTCACATTACCATGTTTGTATATTTTTTCAGTACACTAGTATATGTTAAAAAAAACTGGGCTGATTTTATGCAAAATACTACATTGTACCAGCACAATACAAGATAAAAATGATTTGCACTTTAGATCCAACAAATGCTCTAGCAGTGTACGAAAACTGACTGTATTATAACGGTACAAAAATGTTTAACAAATTACCTTCAGATATTAAGCTCTTATATGAGGGAAATAGTACCAAGTTAAGAAGAAGACTTAACAAGTTTTTTATTGCTCAATAATTTTATTCTGTAAATGAATATTTGTCATCTTAATGTATACTGTATGTTATATTTTTTATGTGGGATGTTATTGTATCGCATTGTATGTCATCATTCTTTATATAAATATTATCGTTGTTTTGTATTGTCTTGTTGGTGACATAAACAAATGATGATTATATTGTCTTGCTACTGTATTGTATTTGTATGTCATGATTTCTGTGGAATTTGTTACTTTTTTTTTGGTAGTGTCTTGACATGTATTCCACAGCCTGGAGCTTACTGAACTCAAAATCAGGATCTATGAAAGCTAAAAGGTAAAAAATTAATTTTATAATAAGTTTTAGATGCCTAAATTTGGCTTTATAAATCCATGAAAAAGGCTTCACAACCTTAAAACAGTTACTTTTGGGTCCAAAGAAGATATGTTCATGGCGATTTTAAACACACTATGCCAAGTGCTTGTTTTGTTGTATATTGAGTACGTTTGACTAATTCCAATACTGTACGTAGGTATGCTGATAGCCGCCATAATACTTCTGTACTGTTCCTACATAGAGCCCAGAGCTCTAAGGAACATTCATAAAATAAAAAATATAAAAATCCCAAGTTTGCTACAACACCATGGAGATTATGTCGAAATAAGGGTAGCAACTGTGATTATTTGCATGAAATAATTTTATGACTGCGACAGAGGTGTTGTGGTATTTACAGATTTTTTTTTTTTACAGTTTTTACATTATCCAGATGCCGAGTGTTCCACCTTAAATATTTTCTCCAGTAGTTGTAATAAACTAGTGTTTCAGATCCAACTTAAAAGATGTGTACTTCGTTACAACTCGCTTGATACCATAGGTCGTATATATGGTTTCGCCTTCTTTTTCCGTGATTAACCTGGTGCCAAAGCTTGTCGGTCAGTTGTAGGTACAGCCTGTATAACTTTAAGTAATACTCGCAAGACCTTGAAAACCAACTGGCCACAAAGGTGTGGTGGTCGGACCACTCGCCTGCCACCACAGCAAAAGTGAATCTATTCCCAGCACAATCAATCCCAGACTTCTGCATGTCGGGAACGTGGCAGATGTTGCAGTCAGGCACTTTGTTTTCTTGGGGTACTCCCATTTCCCCCACCATTGCATTGCGTGGCAATTCTACTCTCACCTTATTCCACCCCTGTTCGACTTAAGAGCAGCCCAAATCTCTTTCACTCTATGCCCCGTACTTTCGCTGCTATACCTTCTTCATCTCGACAAGAAATGTCATTCGAAATAGAATTATACGAATTATCAGATGAAATTCAATTGTGATTACAAATTATTCAGACACCCACAAAATAGCAATTAATATTCTACTATATTACATAGATAGGAAATAAGTAATACAATAAAACTGGATCTTTTAGTTTAGTTACACTTCTTAAAAGAGCAGCAAAATATACTACAAACTGAAGGAAGGTGTAAATAGAGAGACATTTATGCCAAACATGCATTGCATGAGTTTAAAGAAAACAAGTATAAAATACAAAAAGTGCAAAATCTAGGGGTCCAAAAGAAGGTTCTACTGTAAATATGGTTATTTAGCACTTTGTTTACACATAAAAGCAGGTCTTTTAATAAAAACTATAACTTAAAACAATTTACTTTTTGAGATCATAAACAGTGATTCTGTTACCGACTGGGCACAGCACAGAATTGCCATCTGGTGAAAACAACAGATCACCTTTATGGTAAATGGTGCCTAGGAGGTTGGAGAACTGCAACACACAAACAGAAACATCCTCCAATTCAAAACCAAAGCACTTCTGGCTACATACAAGAGCACAGTTTGTACAAATCACCACACTCCCTACGAATCTCATTACAGTCCATTTACTTACCGTACTTGCAAATGTCATTCCCATTCTAAGATCAGTCCAAATGGATTCATTTTTCAAAACAATGGAATTTTTTTTACAAATAAATGTTTATAACAAGAAGTTACCAACGTAACTAATGGGCCTGCTTTCCTAGACTCGGGTGCAAATCATTTTTAAAGAAGTTCTTAAAAGCTTACAGGCTTGATGTCTAGTTGACAGCAATATCATTAGAGGTGAAACCAGAAACATATGAAACGGTAACGAGACAATTACAAATACGCATGTGCCTTACCCGGGACACGAACCCAGAAAACCTTATCAAAATAGGCTAGCGTGCAATCAACTATCAGTGGGGTAGGATTTGGAGCATAAACTTTGGATGTAATCAGTCTAATTTTTTGAATGATTGGGTTTTCCTACCTGAAATATTTACAAGGCCGTCATTTAGAAAATAAGTTTCTGAGGCATTTAAACACACAAGTTTACGGGAACTACAGTAGCGCAACTTGTGTGGAGAATTTGGTGGAAATTGGTTGGTTGGTGAATATGAATATAGAATATGGAATAAAAACATTATTTTCTACATCAATTTGTTTAATCGACGATCTTCATAAATGGAGGAGAAAATGTCTATGTATTACCAAATTCAATAATTGTCATCGAAACAGTATATAAAGTAAAGATTAAATTGGTTACATGGTTTTGTATATATATAGCACACTTCGCTAAAATGTTTTGATATCCACCATTTGAAAATAAGGGTCTTTCTCACTTGTAACACACAGATTATTATGGTCTACCATAATACAACTTCTTCGCCAAATTTGAAATAAATCTATTGTTTCCCAAGGTCTGACACAAAAACTATATTTCTTCTTGAGGGACTATCTTACAGAATGTTGGAGAAACGAGGCTCTGTGTTAACAAATTTGATGGATATAATATAGTGCCACCATTCCAAGTTAAGACAGAATTTGTGTAGTAGTTTCGTACATACAACATATGTACTGAAATAAAATGTTTATGTAGGCCCCATTTTGAAAATAAAGGGTCTGACCCACTAAAACCTTGTCAGTTTTCGTGGCCTGCCATAGTGCTACTAGTTTTTGCCACATTTGGCAAGAATCGGAGAATTTTTTCCCCGAGATGACATAGAAAGTTTACTTATTCACGTAGTGCTACATTACAAAATGGCAGACAAAAGAGGCTTTGTACATTCGCACATTGTAACATATACTCCCAGTACACAAAATGAAGTTGTAATTGATCACATGGTTTCAACGATATAGCATGCTCTGCTAAAATGGCTATATGGCCACCATTTTGAAAATAAGTGACCTACGCACTTAAATATACCTGTGTATACATTACCTGCTGCAGTAATACTTGTTTGCCAAATTTGGTACAAATAGGTTCATTTTTTCCCCGATATATGACACAAAATTTTTTATTAATTCAAGTGATGCTATCTTACAAAATGGCTGACTCAAGCAGTAACTTCTGAGCATGTATGATGCTTATAGTAAATACTGTCAGTATACATTTTTTATCGGAATTGGTTAAACGGTATGGCCGCCAATTTGAAAATAAAAATGTCTCATAATTTGAATAGCATACTTTTACATTACCTATCATAGTATTGGTGAGAATTGGTTTAGTAGTGGAGGAAGAGACTGGAAGAGAAGTGTAAAATTATTGTGAAAAAAGGCTGGAGTGTGGAGGGAGATCTAGCATCAACTCAATTTGCAGTAATTAGGCACACATAGATGACCACGTAGGAACAGCACAATGGGCAAGTACTAATGTAACTATTATGGTAGTGATGTGTAACATCGCAACATAAGGTATTAACCCTCTACCCATTTCATGCAACAATGATGTGAGAAAAGGCCAATTTTGGGTTCTATATACTTAAAGTTGCACACAACAAAAAAATGCAAATTCATTTAACCTAAAAATTGTACAGAATAAAGGATGAAAGTTCATTTAACCTAAGTTCATTTAGACATGATGCAGTGAAAAATGACTCAAAGTGGAATGGAGGGGAAGTTTTGCTTTGTCAGGTTAGTTTAACATAACAAGATTAATGGTTACACATATTAGTTTGAATAATTCTTTTCTTGTCAAAACAAAAAATAAATATATTTGGGTCACTCTTCACAATGTGTACATTCTTGTGTCCCTGTAATTTATTTTTAAAACAAAAGAATAATGTACGATTTTTATTTTAAATTATATACAGTGCACTTAGTTGCACCCATGCAAAAGGTTTAAATCAAAATATTTTTTATTTTAAAGGAAAAATGTTGTCCACAAGCCAAGACAAATCACTTCCGTGGGCTGTCCCCAGTCCTGCTTTGAACCACTTTTTATATATTTATTTACTTATTTCATGTGTTTAAAGATCCTACAATGAGAATAATTACTCAAGGATATTGAACATGTCATTTAAGTCCGTGTGTACATGCGCATAGAGAAAGAGAGTGACACACACACATATGCACAGAGAGAGATATATACATACATAAATACACTCTCTGAGTGTTAATATTATTACATAGTTAAACAATTATTATATAAACAATGATTATCATACAAACAAATAGGCCTAAGTTTCGTACAAACAAGTATCTCTATTCTAAAACCTACAAGTGACAATACAGCAGACATACGACTAACACACATACATGGATCATTTCAAATTTTGTGACAAATTTGTTAAGATGCTGTGTGAAGCAGTTATTCGATCCATGTGTGGTTGGGCTTTATTTGGTAGGCATCGGGTTGTATACAAAATGTCATTCGCAGTACCAAAATATGATATTGGGCATGGAATGTAACTGAGTTACGTTGATTGCGTCACATCACACGTGGGCACGCACTGTAGGTGGCTACATACGGAACGCGAAGAGTCGTCCTGCTGTTTGCTGCAGTCTGACAGAGCTTAATGACGTGTTTCGTAGCCTTGTCACTTGGCGCCAGCACAAGACTGCGCACAGGGGGCACCTTAGCCTACCTCCTCAAACTCGCTACAATCGTGTGCGGCCTGTGTGACGCATGGTGTGCGGCCTGTGTGACGCATGGTGTGCGGCCTGTGTGACGCACTGTTGTCGTCACCAGCTACGTTGACTGCAAAGTTTGAATTGATTGGAACAAGTATACCCAGAGATTCCATTATGTTCCTCCACATCTGAGGCAGCGACTTCGGTTGCAGGCCTGCACTACAAATACCCCTGGACGATGTAAAATCGACACACGATGGGAGGTCAGAGTAGGGGATACACCTGGTAGGTGACGGGAATCTGGCTGTAGGATTTCCATGATGGGGAATTGTGGAAAAAGTAGGGAACTTTTACTTTGGAAATGTTTCGATGAGGTTCTGCAAGTGGAGTGAAATGGAGAGATTTGGGCGGCTCTTAACAACAATGTCTTGAAAGATGATGAGGGTGAAGCAAAGTGAGAATGGAGCAGCACCAGAATGATGGGGTGGGAAAAACGGGGGATTGCCCATTAATCTCGCTGACCAGCTACATTGTCGGTAATTATTAAATTTAGGGGGTTTTCTGAAAAACACAAAAAAAATTCAAAATTATGATATATTCCTACTCTACTGATCACTTAAAACACTAATATACTAGGGGCGTAGCTTTAAAATAAGTACAACATATTTTAAAAAATTGAACAAATTTGCAAAATTACTGTTTAGCCAGTTTGTTTACATTTCTGAACAAAACGTCCTAGACAAACAAAAGTTGCATTAATGGGTTCTGCACAGCTTACCTTGTTCATATTCAAAGAGGGCGTAATGTTAAAATAAGTAGAACATATTTAAAAAAAGTGTGAAATTTGTTTATTTACGTTTATTAACGTCAGAGGAATTATACCAGCCCCCTACCTAGAAGGTCAATTTACCTTATTTTGATGTTTTACGGTTCCTTTAAATCCCTAAAATCCTACATTCGTAGTTTAGTGTAAAACCAAAACATCCTAGGTTAGTGTAAAACCCTACAATCCTAGGTTAGTGTAAAACACAAAAATCCTAGGTTAGTGTAAAACCCAAAAATACTAGGTTAGTGTAAAACAAAACAATCCTAGGTTAGATTAAAAATGTAAAATAATGATTCACCCATCGTGGGGTTAGGTTCTGTTAGGTTAGATGGGCACATATTACAAAATTAGTCGGATAATAATGCCCCTAGTATATTTGTGTTCTACGTGATTAGTAGAGTGGAAATATATCATAATTTTGAATTTTTTTTGTGTTTTTCAGAAAAGCCCCTAAACTTAATAATTACCACAATATTTTGTATTACTATAACTTTATATGGTCCGAGTTAAAAAAAAAAAATGATGGCATTGCCCAAAATTATACCAAAGAAAATCAAACAAGTTATTTGTACATTTGCATGAAGTCACCCCTATTGTTCCATTATTTGTGAGCTGTGACAGTTTTCTATTATACACCTAACTCCTTTGTCAAGATAATCATGCATGCATGATTAAGTGAGTTGGAGTGAGGGTGTTCTTGGGGTATTTTAAGGAAATGCTAACGAATCATAATGTTTCTGTTGCAGGGAATGTGAGGGTTTGTGTGTGGAGAAATTTCCAACTAGCAATTAGTGTTGGTATCGCAAAATACACTTACACAGATGAATTCACAAGAGATACCATTCCTAGTATCGTACAGTACATTCTTACCCATATGCACCATGTGACACCAGTTTAACATGCATCAAATATAGTCATTCAAATAAGTCTGTAAAAATAACACCTGTTTTACCAGAAAATACACTTAAGCTGAACTAAGTCTATACATTTGAAATAAGTCATTCTCCCTTTATTTTTCCAAACACTTTTCACATAGCTGACAACTACCTGTTATATTTTACATCGCTTCAATATGACTACCCTCAAAATCATAGGTTTTTTTTTCCTTTTATCTCAGTAAGCAGCGAAAATCCAAATATTCCTCTTAACCTAATCAAGATTATTTGGTAAACAATGAATTTATTACAATTCAAACAAAACAAAAATGCCTATCGAACAGCTATGGCTGCAAACCACTTCCCATTCTAGTAAAAAGAATACCTTCTATATTAAATAACAATAATTTGGCACTCTAAAAATACCTTGAAAGAAAATTTCATTATTAATTTTATAAACAAAACCACGTGCTCCTAAAAAAAACACGGAACACGCATGCTTCTGATGTTAACAATGGCTTCTGATTATCTGCTAGGCCAGAAAACTCAAGTCAGATTCCAATTTGGATCCAAGTACTAGTAATGGGTCGTTCGCGAGCGAGTCGTTCACAACGAACGACTAGCTGTCGAGAGCGACTCGCGAAATGCACTTTTTAAAGAGTCGACTCATTCAAGAATGACCAGAGCTACAGCTTGGCAGTTCGCTCCGCTCAGTCAGCCCAAAAGGCGACAGCTCATCGGCTCTTTGGAGAGATAAAAACTGCTAGTGTAGCGGTTAACTATCACATTCGGTGGGTATATCTCCTCTTTTTACGAGAACGCAAGCTATAAATTCGAAGATAGACATAACTCAAATGTGGCTATATATTTCTAAGCGTGGACAAAAACATTCAAGCATAATAAGAGCAAAGTTTTCAATATATTTTCATTATGCATTATTCTAATATTTTGACAGCAAAATAGTTTTAGTTTGGGAATATTACGTAAAAACGTCATTCACTGCTCGCTCTCGAGTTTTCTACAAGTTTCAACTAACAAAAATAAATTTACTATAATAACAATGTTAAAATTAATATACATTATAATTATGCTATATTTAACAATCTAAATAAATTTAAAACAACATAAAAATGTTACTAACATAAATGCAATACCTTAAACCGTGTAGAACACGCTAGTCACAGGTCGCGAATATCCCAACAAGATCTCATTTTGCTGACAAAAACGTGTACTCTTGCACTAAAAAATTTTTATAATGTCTCTTGTATGTGCAGATTACAGTATAAATATATCTGTAACACACACTTTCAGTACTCTGATTACCATTTTTATAATTCCGAACAATATGAAGAAATAAATCACACGACTGTTTAAACCTGCAATTTCAGTTTTCAACTGTATCTAATACATGTTACAGTTAGCCTTAGTCGCGGATAGTACACTTCACTCAACTTTAAATATTACAGCCCATAAATAAGTTATCTCTGCAAAATATTTTACAAATTCCCACTTAAAAATAATATCTGCAACACTGATTTTCCTGACAGCGGCCTATTTCTTTTTTCTGTAATAACCTGTCCTGCCTTGGAAAAAAAACTCTCTCGCACGGAACAGAAGTCGCAACCACACACAAACGTTTTTGTGCTATTTGATACAGTGCTGGGTAAACTTGGCGCCTCTCAAACCACCAAGAAAGTGGGTTCCCATTCCAAAGAAGCAGTGGTTCCTGAAGGAATTTATCCACTTCAATGATCCCGGCAGCTTTTGGATTGGGATAACTGATCAATTTTGACACAATTTGATCGAATTCATCCCATATGGCTGNTACTGATCAATTTTGACACACTTCGATCAAATTCATCCCATATGGCTGACCCACTTTCTGTTATTATGTCTTCCACTGCAGCTATTCTAGGGGTGCTTGACTTTCGTGCGAATGTCTCGCAGTGGGTAATAAGCGATTGCTTGATTCTCTCAGAGCATCGTGAGTCAGAGAAATCATGAGATTTAAACATGGGATCCAACAATGTAGCCTCTGCAAACACTTTGTTTTCTTCGATCCCTTTAAAGCGTTTATTTAAGGCTTCCGCCAATCGCTTTGCCATTTGCTGTACTGGATCATCTTCAGTGGGTTTATTAATAAATCTGTTACACCATGATTTTAGTGATTTGCTAAAAAGAATAACTTTCGAAACAGTAACCTGTTTTTCAGAGCTAATTTCTTCCGTACAGTCCTGGAAAACTTTCAGCAATTCACATACCTGTCCTATGCAGTTCACGTCTTCGTTCGTGATTATCGAAAGGTCATTATAGTTTATGGCTATTGTTGAAACTAGGGCCATTTTGACATCAATAATTCTTTGTAGCATATCATAAGTGGAGTTCCACCTTGTGATAACATACTTTTTAGTTTTAGACATGGCTGGTCTAGTTGTTCTTGCATTGCCTTCAGTTTTGTACTGGCTTGTGGGCTTCTCTTAAAAAATTCCACAATAATTTTCACTTTCGAGATCAGCTCCTTAATTTTCGTGCTTTGAAGACCATACTGCACTATCAGGTTCAGGTTGTGGGCGAAACATGATATGTGCATCCATCCTGTCAATTTAACAGCTGCAACTATACTGGCTGCATTGTCACTTACAACTGCAATAATTTTTCCATCAATGTTCCACTCTCGTGTTACTCGCTTTAGTTCTTCAGGTAAATATGCAGCTCTGTGCTTGTAATCGTATCTGAAACACTCTAGCAGGGAGGAATTTAGCTCTATGTCTTTGTTGATGTAGTGAGCTGTGACCGACAGGTAGCATTCATTATTGATTGAAATCCACCCATCTGTGGTGATTGTAACCGCATCAGCATTCTCTACTTCAAGTCTTAGTTTTAGCTTTGTCTGCTCATATATCTGCGGTAATAAAACAGTGGAAACGATTTTCCGAGTGGGTAGTTTATACCCACTATTCAGTTTCTGAATAAACTTTTTAAAATGTGGACTTCCTACAATTTGAAATGGAAGATAATCTTTGACAATGGTTTCAATCAGTGTAAAGTCAATATCTTTAGTTTTTTTATTCGTTAGTGGTTTCTGCAAATACGATGATATTGAATTCTGACCTTGGCCACTTCTAGGCAAACCTGTTTCTACTGACTCAACTTCTTATCTAGGCCCTATTATTTGGTTATTTAAAGGTTTGTATAGACGCCTGCTAGAAATTGAGGGTACTGGATCGTCTGAAATGTCATCTTGCACATCAACTCTTAAAATGTTTGCAGGTGTCAAATGATGTAAGGACAGAGAAACTCCAGGGTACACTGTTCGTACATGGCTAGCAAGATTAAATGTACTTCCTCCTTTATAAGAAATTAATTTAAAACAATAATTACACTTAGCTTTTCCATCACTGTTACTTACTTCTGAAAAGTAGTCCCAAATTTGGCTCGTTTTTCGTTGTTTTCTAGAAGCCATTACTGCATCCACTAAAATTGAGTTTTATAAAAAAACTAGCTGACCCGGCAAACGTTGTTTTGCCATAAAAAGTATTTCTAGTGATTATAGTATTAGAAAAAAATAACTATAACTTATTGTAAGTGTGTGAGGATGTGGTATATAAGTGGAAGAGGCATGGAGCTCTGTGGACGATGACGGAATATAAAATTAGATAATTTAATAAATATTAATAAAATGGAAATACAAACAATTACAGCTTTGCGATCAATAATAAAGTTAATTAAGAAGTACACTTAATTATTGAAAATATAATTGTAAACACGTCACTACTACGATCTGAGCACAAATGAATAAGAGAAAGATTATTGTGTGAGAGAAAGTGGAGACCGGCTACTCCGTGCTGTGTCACTGGGCGACACCTGGTGGGAATAAATTGTAACCTAGATAGATAAATGATCGATGATAATTGATCAGTTATCGACCTAGGGTAAAATTTATTAAATTACTAATATCGCTATAAAAAAATAAGGGTTGGTGGTAGAAGGGTGAAAATTTAGGAGGGTATGTATTTTTTGATGCCACATCATAAAAAAATAAAAAATAAAAATTTTGTTCAAACAATAAAAAAAATTGTTTGGGGGTGGCCACCCTTATTACTTAGGGGTGTAAAAAATAAATATAAATCGATTCTCAGACCCACCGAGTATACATAAAAAATTTCATAAAAATCGGTCCAGCCGTTTTGGAGGAGTTCATTGACTAACACTGTGACGGGAGAATTTTATATATTAGATAAGGCACTTAAAAGTTCAAATATCACTTTACCGTTTTCACATAATGTATTACGCGAATGAGAGCCACTCTTAGCCACATCTATATTCTCGACTCTTTGAATCCCGACTGACTCGCGAACGAGATGACTCTTTTGAATGAATCTTATCAACGACTCTCCACAAAGAGCGAAAGCGAGTGAGCTAGCTGTTTGGAATGAATTGGTTCGACACATCACTACGGTACTAGACTGAAGCATAACGGAAAAAGGAACATTATGTACATCAGTGAAAAAAATATATAATACATCTGCATACAAACGAGATGTAAATATGACCCAATAGCAACAAAACCAATCAAAGTGAACTCCTAAAAAACTAAAATTTCCTCTACTATGGACGATTCAAGTTATTAACGCCTTCAGAGCGCAGCACAGTATCCACAAAAACCTGGTAACGAAATATCTTACCAAGCCATTTTGTTGGTATGACGTCATGGGCACCAGCAACTTTTTTTGAGAAAGAAATGCATACTAGCTAATAATCCTTCTTTTAAGCCTTGGTAGACTGATTACTGTAGTCGGAAATGGCGATCAGTGAAGATACACATTATTAAAAGTAGTAGGTAATTGTAAAGAATAAAGACTTAACCGAAAATTAAAAAACAATCCGAAAAGTGGTATATTCCGACTCTACTAATTACAAAGAACACAGATTTACTAATGGCATTAATACATTATAATCACAAACCACAAAAACGATAGTGGGGAGGGCTATTAAGATCAGAAAAATTGTGGGGTAAAAATACGCATAAAATATGTATGGTAATGTTATACATATACGTATGTAAATAACTTAAATGCAAAAATAAATAATTAATCATTACCTAACATCACGATGTGTAAATATAAGGGGCTGGTTATCATCTGATAATACAGTATTACAATGTATTGCAATATTTAAAAAAACCTGTGCATTACATATTGTGAAGCAAGATTAAATTCGGTTAGGTTTGCTATATTTGATATAAATACACACCACAGATCAATAGAAACAATAAATACGAAAGTGGGGAGGTGTATGAAGTTCAGGGAAATCGTGGTGTAAAATATCTGCGAAACAGGTACGTTATCTTTATATTTTCGTATGTGAATACGTTAAATGCAAAAATAACTAACCGAAAATTACCTAACAACACGATGTGTAAACATAGGGGGCTGGTTATCATCAGATAATACTGTATTTCGTCGCATTGCAATATTAACAAAATCTGTGCATTACATATTGTGAAGATAAGTTGAATTCGGTTAAATTTGTTACATTACAAATACCCACTCTCACAGAAATATACAAACCCTTGACGACATACCACAAAATTAAAAATCCTGCAATATACATATACCACACATAATAAAACTTACCGGAAGTGTGTGAATTTGCTCACCTAGGTAGGCCAAAACAACATCAAATCAATAAATTGGTTAACATCCAGGTAACACACGTCGCATAAATGACTGTAGGGCACAAAACAACTCTTACTTGCATCCTCCATTCTTAAATCCCAAGCCTTTGCATGGTCGGATTCGGACGTCACAACCACACCCACAGCAACACTCCACTCGCCATGAACCACACAGTATTGCATGTAATCTGCAACTAACCTACGTAATGACTTCACATCATAAGCAAACACGTGACTTCCAATTCGCATTTGTTTACATTACTACAACATTACATAACGATACAACATNTCACATCATAAGCAAACACGTGACTTCCAATTCGCATTTGTTTACATTACTACAACATTACATAACGATACAACATAGTGTCTGACGTAAACAAAGTGGCCAAACTCACTATATATTATCTATTTTACTTTCGACGTTCTACTTATTTTCTCATTACAGCCTCCTATATATANTTCACATCATAAGCAAACACGTGACTTCCAATTCGCATTTGTTTACATTACTACAACATTACATAACGATACAACATGGTGTCTGACGTAAACAAAGTGGCCAAACTCACTATATATTATCTATTTTACTTTCGACGTTCTACTTATTTTCTCATTACAGCCTCCTATATATCAAACAGATACTGCGTGCATGAGAGACAATGTTTGGCAGTGGTTTGGGGGAGATACTTACATAGAACAGTGCAGGATACTACCTCCAATATCTCGGTCACCAACATATTCCTGAAGAGGGCCAGGGCCCGAAATACAACAAAAATAAATGAGAACCTAAAAGTTTCAGTTAACTCAAATAAATTGTATTGCCAAATAGTGTACAGAGTGACGTGCGGTGAGTTACCAGAGCTGGTTGATGTTGGAATTTTGTGTCCGGAGCCACAGCTTTGCGGTGAGCTAATGAGTTGTGGGTCGTTCGGTCTATGGCCCAGGGACTCTGGTTAACACTCTGTCAATTAGTTACTTGATTTCTGTTACACTCGTTATATATGATGGGGAGGCTGTTGGCCGCCTTGCAAGCCTGCATTATATATAAAATTAAGCTACTTGCAATGTGAAATAAAGTTCTCGACACTTGCTTTATTTGCGGAGTTATTTATTCATTACAATTTGAGAATGAATACACAAATTAAGTACTAAAATGGCCTTAACAGCCCTGAAACGGTTGACACGTCGTTTTAAGTTGAGAAACGTGATTGCATTAAGACCCTCTCATGAGAGTGTGGTGGCTTAACCCTCAGTACATGAACTAAATAAAAATTGTTCCCGTAATGAATATTAACTATTGCAATGAAAATGAGTTCAGCCTACTTGTCGGCACTGAGTGTTTCGCGGAGCGAGAACTACTTACACCACACTGCTGGTTCACTTGATGAGAAGAACTGAGATGAGTCGAGTAAGAAAGTGAAACACAATATACACTGAAAGATGATTATGGGATGGAAAATGATACGAATTAAATTAACATAAGAAAACATAATTACCCTTACACAAATACACAATAAAAATGATTACATTATTCTTAAATGTTTGTATTGCACCAGCCACAGCGTTACCAAGTATACAATGTAAAATGGCTGTGGCTGTGTATGTGACGACTGTCTTTTATGTTGACAATTATGAACATTTATTATTCACTTTGCGGGATATGTGTTTGTTGCAATTATAAACACTGATTAAATACACTGATTAAATACCCTGATTAACTACACTTCACTCTCACTCGGGACCACAAGCCAGTTGGTGGGGTGTATCTGGTACAGTGGACACGACTGCGGCAGTCAGAGTAGGCACAAAGGAGCTCGTGCATGTGTGGTTCACGCCAAGAGTTACATGTTTGCAATGCAAATTAAAGCGGACATGACTCACAAGGCCTACCAGCTGTCGTTACTGTACAAAAAATGTTGCGAAAACCTATAATACTAATTAAACTTCTGGGATCTATCAATTGATACTGACGGAGGGGTGCTTTGACCACGGGGAATACTGTTGGTAAACTAAATAAAAGTTCCAGTACATTACGTTAACCTATTGCAGTTAAGTGTTCAAAACAAAGAATGAAGTTCCCCCGCGACGTGATGCACATGCAGCACCTAAAACTTGTGGAATCACACTGTCGGAGATAGCACGAGTCAACGCGTCCTTGCCGAGAGCTCGCTCAACTCAGCGAGGTAATTTAATTAGCTTGCCTCATTACATAAAAACATAAAACATACAGACAGTAGGACTCTTCAACGTTCGGAATGGACCTCCCTTACCTTGAGGAGAGTTCAGAGTTCTTTCTTAAGCAATTAATTTAAATACAAAACATGATTATGTGGTGCCTTGCAAAGGATGTGGGAAATTTAGGTATTTTACATTTTGGGGCAATCTATGACCGGAACAATCAGGTTGATGAAAGACTATTTATCTCCCACGTCACTATTTGTCTTGATTAGACTCACAATTACACTCGGAGAATTATGTAGAACACTTCAAATACCCTAGCCTTGCTACTCTACACCTCATTGAATATGCATGTGGCGTGCATGTATTCTGCGATTAATCTGCAATCCCCTAAGGGCGAATTTCATTAACATTTGCCATGTGGGCGATAAATTCTCATTTTATTTAATACATATTCTAATGCTTGATTCCTATCGTAATTACATATATCTCTCTAGGAACACCACAGGCACTCGGTTGGATCACTCGGTATCGGGTCATGACCCATTCCCAAGTGAACAATGCGGACACACATTGGGACACACGACGTGCGTGTGCCGCGGGCCTCACTGGTGGAGCGAATGTGGCCGTGCCAGACCACGCAGGAGTGGTCCACATTATTTTAATATCTCATGTCATGTGCTAATTGGTTGTCCAGTACTGCATGACTCCATGCTAGCAAAAACCAAAATGTACTAGTTTATCGACATTGTAAAGCAGTTAGGAATGTTGCCTATTTTATACAGTATTGCATTGCAGACCACCACCACTGCTTCTCATCTCTGTTGAGCTGTCCCCCGATACAGATAGGACACTCTGTCTTGCATACCCCATTCCTGTGGCATCTGCTGATATAACAATCCAAGAAGGTGATGGTTACTCTGTCGGTAAACCTGTAAACGTGGGCAATAATTAAAATCTGGCAGGTCTGCACTAGATCTGTTTGGCTTGCACTTTTTGTGTTTTGACTCTGGATGAAGGACCTGTTGACGTGGTCAAGCTTGGCTACGGTGAATTTCACGTCCCGTGTTATGAAAGCCAACTTGACCTGTGGTGTTACCAGAGTTGATGGTGTGATATTTATGTGCCCTGCGCCACAGCTCTGCGGGGAGCTGATGAGATGAGGTTCGTTTCGGTTGACGGCCTGCGGGACTCTGGTCAACACGCCATCACACACGATGGTGAGGCTATGGCCGCCTCGCATGCCTTAATTAATTGCAAATAATAAAACACTTACGAATGATGCTTGTTCAGTATTTATTACCTGAGACCCGTTAATGCACACACAACTATAATACAAAACACGTCCTCAATGGCCCGTAAACTGTGAGCGACCACGTGGTCTTTACAATGTGAAACTTGAATGCAATTAATAATTCTCCGATACGAATAACGTCGCTCTCCCCTCGGCGCTATACAAGTAAAATAATGAAACAGATGAAATAATGATTCAGTTTATGCCCGATACCGATGGATGCAAGTTCAACTGATGACGTCTGCACCGAGGGCCTGTGCGGAGCGAGAGACTTACACGTCTAGATGCGTTGAAGTGCTGTCGAGAACTGGGGGGATGCGTGCACCGGCTTCCGCCACCTGAGCGCCGCCTATGCAGAGCGTTGAAACTATGAAATACAATATACACTAAAAAATGATAATGAGATGAAAGGGACATGAATTAAGTTAAACTAAGATGACATAATTTCCCCTTAAATAATACACAATAAAAATGATTATACTAATTCTAAATGTTTCCATCGTACCAGCCACAGTACTGCCAAATGTAAAATGTCACATGTCTCTGGCTGTGGCTGTGTAGACTGTCTCCAATGATGACAAAACAAATTATATTTTTTTATATACACTGAATACATACACTGACGCTATTAATAAATACCCTGATGAAATACACTGATGAATTAATAACACGGAATAAATTAGAACCGCTGATGCACTTGTACTGTTACTACCATGCACACCCCCACTCGTGCCCACAAGCTTGTCGGTGTGGTGTGTCTGGTGTGTGGACAAGACTGCGGTAGTCACAGTGGGCACAAAGGAGCATGTGAACACGCGGTGCACATCACTGTTTTTTAGCTAGTTCGGGTCGAAATTGGTACACTGTTGACGGAGCCAGTTGTACAATAAAAATGGTAGCAGGTTACAAGTTTTGTTCAGCTGTATGTGCTGTTATCCTCTGCACATTATATGTCAAACCCACCTGACACTCTTAATTATTCTCTGTTTCTACCTCCCACTCATTGATATGAATTCATCACTGGTGTGCCTGTTGTCACACAGCTGCGTTTCGAAACATATTTTCCGATGGGCTGTTATCAGTGTGTAGGTGGTATTTTGTTACAACTGAGTAAGTCGTGAGGGTTTGAGGTTGTTTTGGCTTAACTATCCTAACGGCATGTACACGTATATTTCCTCTCAGATACAGATGTTCATCCTCATGAAATAATACAATTTGTTAGAATTTATAGTTTTGGAACCTTTTGCATGATAGCTCGTTAATGTTACACCTGAGGAGTCTTTCATGACACATCCTCATGGGGTACCAACTAGTACATGAATATTTAAGACATTTCCAACATTTGCACAGTCGGGAAAATTTTTAAACGTTAGTTTTAAACTTTTGCATTGTAAATTTATGATGGCCTAAAGTGAGTAGCAAAATGTATAACAATGTTTGAAAAGTTAGTTTTGAGCACTTTTAAGATTGAAATANTTGGAACCTTTTGCATGATAGCTCGTTAATGTTACACCTGAGGAGTCTTTCATGACACATCCTCATGGGGTACCAATTAGTACATGAATATTTAAGACATTTCCAACATTTGCACAGTCGGGAAAATTTTTAAACGTTAGTTTTAAACTTTTGCATTGTAAATTTAGGATGGCCTAAAGTGAGTAGCAAAATGTATAACAATGTTTGAAAAGTTAGTTTTGAGCACTTTTAAGATTGAAATANTGATGGCCTAAAGTGAGTAGCAAAATGTATAACAATGTTTGAAAAGTTAGTTTTGAGCACTTTTAAGATTGAAATAGTTTTAAAAAACCATTCTGAAATTTTTGAATATTTTCAATTGTTTGTAAAAGTGGCTTTCTGTGACCCACAGTTTGTGTGCCAGCTGACGTGAACAGTGTTCGAGGGCAGGAAAGGCAGAGACGATGTAGCAGGCACACAATGTCTTATGCATGTTTCTAGCAGGAAAAACACTCAATGGTTCGTAGAAGTCTGGCAGAAAATACTTTACACTGTGCTTAGTAGATATTGATGGTCGTGGTCGACCACCCAGGTGATGACTTCTGCTTATATCCTCCATGTCTAGTGTTGAAGAAATGCTGCATTAAGTGTGGTTGCTAACCATTAGTAAATTACTGTTGGCCCAATAACGCAGTGGTTGTCTGTTGTGACAAGCGAATGATGTAAATACTTACGTTGGACTACAATGTAGAGTTTTGAGAACTATAAACACTGAATAAAATGATACATTAATCAATACTGAAAAACACACGAAACCTTGAGTATGGTGGTTTATGTGATTAGCTCCCAAAATGCCTGTAAGTAGCCAGGCCTAAAAAAAGAGGCAATAGTGAGGTTGCACCATTTAATTACATAATACATGGTCACTTGTACAAAAGGTGCAGAGATGTGATTCTACCCGGCACACAAGTCTGTCGGCAGTTTATGCGGGGAAAACGAAGAAAAAATCTCATATGCAAAAAAATAATTTGCAATTCAACTCCTGGAGCTTAAGAGAGTCTACAAAAGTGGGGGAGGTGTTACAATAAATGTTCCAGAAAAAGTCAAGAGTGTCTATAGCCATTACATTGTTCCACAAAGTCTTTTTAATGCCTGGGAGATGCTATGTGCTGCCTCTTCCCATTGCACGACCACTTCAAACTAAATAGTATCGACCACCTGCTTTCACCAGAAAGAGAGGGGCATCACACACCATCACAGATCTTTTAGAACGACATGTTCTAGCACAGCGATTACATGAAAATGAGATGGGAGAAATTACCTTAACTAAAATTCAGTTCGCATATTCCCTAACAGAAAGCATACAAAACCTTCATGATTTTATGTGAATTAAATTCGTGGAACATAATTTAGTGTTGTAAAGATTACCTGGCCTTACTTTGTTGCTGGCTGTTTATCATTGTCTGTAAACGTCAAAAGCTGTACAGACATACATAAAAAGACCATTCCAACACTGAAAAGTACAAATAATACCCAATTAAGTAATGCCCCCAGTCACATGACTCTGCTTTGGTCGTGATTTATTTTGGCACAGGTGAGGTACATGGTCAACTCTGAAATCATTGCACACTTCCATTAATGTAATAATAATTATATTGTGGATGTACTGGGTACTTGTTGCGCACACTGTGGTAAATATGTATTGAAAATTGCTCTGCTTTTGTGGGTCTTTAGCATTAACACCTGGGTATCACGAATGGTGTCGACTGGTCGTACACGTCTTGTTCAGGGGCACCACGATGCCTGGTGGTACTTTCGTGTGTGCTATGCTGTGACCGTGTAGTGTTGCACTGGAGCATGCATGTCAGTTGGTGGGGATCCGAACCATCGGTCTGTCCGGGTGTCGCCCACATAGTCGGATCGAAGTGGTACAGTCAGCTGAACCGCGCGGTGTTGAGTGAAAGAGGTGCTATCTGAAACACTGACAAAATATCATTGCTGAAGGTGACTCTTCAATGTTCCTGTCATCGGCACAGTTCTCAGCTGCGGCTACAGTTGTTGTTGCAGCGCATAAATGGTTGCTAGGGCACATGAGGTTATACCCATGCCATAGTTTTTCTTTTCTTTTTTTTTCAGATTATCCTATAACAGTAAAGAGAATATTTCTTAAATTACTTTTCTTAGTATATGAGGGGTGGATTTGTTATAGGAATGTTGTCTTGACAAAGTGAAATATAAATACATTTTGAACATTTTTTGAAAATAAACGGACATGTTTCAATTTTAATTTGAATTCTATTTTAAAAAGCAAATTTCTAATATTTATTTCACGAAAAATCAATACTGAATAACTTTCTCATTATTTTACGTTCTTGGCTTTCTGTCAGGAGACTTTAGAATTAAAATTGACATAATTTAAATGACAGTAATTTTCTTATTTTTTGTGGTAATAATCAAAAAACTTATTTTATCAAACAAAATGAATCCGAATATAAATATCTTTAACATATTTTGAGTTTTGACTCTTTCGTTCATGTCACGGATGTTATATCTGTCTATGCACATTACCAACACCATTTCTATTCTTAAATGGATTATATTTACTTAATTTTCTTTAATACTTAACGTGCAGAATATTTTATTTGTTTTAAATTTAATAATATGCCTAGTTAGATGTTTGTGTTCCTATTAGAGTAGTTACAAATGAAAATGTTGGAAGATAATTTTGAACTTGACTTTAGTTGTCCCTACGTTTCTTGGTGACGTCATTTACACTTAGATAAAACAGATATTGCTATTAGTCTCTTTCTCTTCCTCAGTGTAGTTGTCGGCCAATAGAAAGTAGACGTACATAGTTGTTACGCCTTAAAAGTTCTGTACATCATATGACCCCTACCACTGTGAGCCATATTTGACAGTGGGTTGTGGGTCGTGTGTAGTGAGTGAATATTGTGTGGTGTTTTAAAAGAACCTGTAAATACTCCTAATCTAGCGAAATGGCTGCGGGTATGGATGATGCGCCTGTTTATTCGGCGTTTTTTGGAGTAATGGGTGCCGCAGCAGCTATAATATTTAGCGGTAAGTAGGTTTTGTGGTATCGATTGTTACCGCTTGATACATATTTTTACGTTAATAATTCAGTAACGTTCAAAATAGACATTTGGGTGTGCTGTTGTATTCAAAGTGTATGTGTCGGATGTATGACGGGGCGATTTAGCTTTAGGCTGCCATCTCTGTCATGTTCTAAATGAGAATGTATTTATTTTTGCTAGCGTGGCATCATTCCCCCCCTTTATGTTGTAAGTTAACGGTTTTTATTTAGATTGAGCATGAGCGTTCTATTTGGTTCCCGTTAGTGTACGCAGAACTTAATTCGAAATTACGTTGAATTCTGGCGATGGTTCTGTCTGCCTTCAAACAATGTATTTTGACGAGAGGAAAGTAAACACGGACGGTTTGTAAAAGAGTCTCTTGTTAGTCGTTTTTGGCCTCTTATGTTTTTTCTTCCAAGAAATTTACCCCTGTTCACTTAATAGCTTCCCTCCGTAAAAGGATATGTCATTCGAAATGATTGAATTTTTTTTTGGAAAATCCAATTTGTAAGATATTTGTTTTGCTGTGTTGAGGTATTCTACAGAAGTTCATTGATGGGCCCCATTTGACCACTCTTATCTAAAGTATATACTGTTATTGACAGATTAGATAGCAGGGAAACGTTCAAACCCGATCGTTAAGTTCGTAATAGGGTACAAGAACACAAAATGCGCAAAACTGCATATGCAGTGTAGGGCAAAAAGGTTTTTTTTTGCCGAAACCCCTAAGCAGTTGATTTTAAAGTGCTCAAGTTATATACCCCTTGAATTGTTTTACAGTATTTTAGAATGCCGAATTATACACGCTTAGAAAGTGCTAATTAATGTGCATGAAGTTAAAATACAAATTACTTTTACACTTAAGTGGTAGTGGAAACCTGCAGAAATGGTTTGTGAACTGTGTGTGCAGAGTGATTTATTAACCAGGGCATAAAAGGAAAGTGTGTCTGGAAGGGGGTGTGGCTCATGTTTTTAGTTGAAAGTGAAATTTTTAATTTTATTCAGAGATTGAGAGTTAGGCCTAAATTAAGTTTAATTTTTACTATACATTACCCCTGTTTTAATTTGTGATAAAAGTTTCATATTTTGTCAAAAAACAAAACTTGGTTATCCTGGGCGGTGTTTCAAAGCGTTACTCTGCAAGTAAACTTTTCTCTTTGGCTGTCCCAAAACACTTTGAATGTTTTACTCCCTGTCAGTAGTCACAAAACTGCAGAGTAGTTACTCTGAGATTCTTGCCAGAGTAAAACTTTTACCTGCACAATTTCAATGAGTAACAAGGGGTAAACTGAAAATCGTGGAAAGTTTAGTAGAATTAAAAAAAACTGAAAGGAATTGTGGACATTCTGTTTACACACTGGAAAATTACAATAGGTAATTATTAAGTTTAGGGGCTTTTCTGAAAAACACAATAAAAAAAATTTTTTATTATGATATATTTCTACTTTACCCAAAAATCCTAGGTTAGTGTAAAACCCTTAACTCCTAAGTTAGTTTAAAAATGTAAAATAGTGATTCGCCCCTCGTATATTTGTGTTCTGAATCATTAGACTAGTGAAAAAATTAATATTTTATAAAGGTTATATTTTTATACATAATGTTAATGGTTAATTTATTACAAGTAAAGCTGTTTATGGTTATAACTAATATTTTCAAAATGAAGAATTGGGAATTAAGTTGAAATTTTGTCTGGGATTCTAAAAATTAAAAATAATGCAAGGTATCTAGTAGTAATCTAGTAAATTAACAAATAGGCACCTTAAACAAAGGTCAAGAGTTATTTTGGGGAAAAATTGGTTTATTTTTTATGTTAACATACTGGCACCCAATTCCATGGGAATGGGACAGGCATTGGATTAATATTGTAACAGTCAACAAGATGGTAAAATAATTAATCCACTCTTATAAATCTACTGTATTTCATGATATATTGAAAAAAGTACTAACTAAAACTATAAGCTAGGGAGGGGCCTATAACAAACTAAAAAAAACTGTAATAACAAAGAAAGAACTACTTTAACAAGTACAAGAATAAAAATCACACTTTACATTAACAAAGGATCTGATATTGTCTAAACTCGGTTACTTAAAGCTAAATGTTTGTTGCAATAATAAAACAAACTTTTTAAAGCACAGTAGTACAAGATTAAAAAAATACCTCATTTTAAATACTCGTGTTAACCTAGACAGTTTGGTCTTTTAAAATTTCATCAAAAACATTGTAGATGGCTATTAACAGTAGGTTATTTTGAAATACACACCACCTCCATATCGGCCTCAGGCTTGCTTGAAAACACAATTTTGTTTCTGTTTTTGGGGTCATGGCACTTGGACATGAATAGCACTTGAAATATATCAGGAAGCAAACATTTGGTAATTGTGGCTACGTACTGCAGAACAGAATTTCTTCCACCAAACACAATCACCCCTCTTAGTGCTACAAACATCTTGTTTTGTTTGATAAAACTTTATTTTCCATTGCCGAGCGTGTGGAACAGTCATCTGGGGTGTCATTATCGGAGTAGATAGCACTGAATAGCATAAGTTTAATTCCTTGTTGATTTGGGGCTCTCTTAAAATAACATTAAGGAAAATTAATACTACCATGTGGTTGTGACGGTTTTTTCTCATCACGGTCAAGAATTTAAAGAAGTGTCAAAGTAAGTGTGTTACCCACTAATCCCACATTTCAACCAGGCATTGCAAATTTGTTGTTCAAAATTAGTGTCAGCTGACAGTTAGTATAAAAATGAAATACAAATAAAATTAGAAGGAAAGCGTAAGATGTTAAAAATTAGAACTTAATTTTAAGAATATATTCACAAATGTTTTAAAAAAACAATTGTCCTGTACTTCTAGTAGGTTGTGTAGGGTTAAATTTGCCACGGTGGTAGTGGACACAGTTGCATTTATTGTTTATGAATGCCTAGTTTCTTAAAAATGTTATGTTAGTACGCATTATCTGTGGTACTTTTTCCTGAGAAAAATTTTTTCATTTACGTGGTTTCTGCAAAATGACAAGTCAATCTAAATTTTACAGTTTTTATAGTGCACAAAAAAATAACCCCAAACTAATAGCAGAAAATTTAACGAAGGCAACTGAAGGGTCTTGACTTAATTTTAAGATGTGTTTAGCTAGCATTCTAAAAAGTTATGGCAGTCAAATATGTATGTCAGTATTTCCTTGTTTTCAGCAATTTTTTGAAATTGGGAAAACATTTCTTTGTACGATATGTCTTGAAGTAGCTCTTGGCATTTTCTTTCAGTGTGAATTATTTCTGTATGCAAGACAGTTTTAATTATTTGTAAATTTCTAAAATTGTGATTTCTCCACGTATTTATGCAAAAACTGTGTAGTCTCAAAAAAAAATGTTGTGAGGAAAAAGTAGTTGCTGATAATGTCTAAAAGTTGGTACAGTATGTGGTGCAAATATAAAATAACACAATTTTTTTGTGGCCAACACCCTTAACTCAAAAACACTGACGGTGTGTGCCTGTGTTATTTATATCATTAGTGTGACTAATATTTATGATGCATATTGTTTTATATTAATTAAACAATTTGTTCACCTCAATGGGTTTGTAACCCCCTGTCAACCCTTAGCTATGGCAGCGACTTCCATGGTAACAAATTTGTTTCTGGGTAATTATAAAGAATAGCAGCTTTTTTTGAAGGAGACTTAGTAGACCCAAAAATGTTGTATAAATGGCTGTAGCGTTTTTATAATTATAAAATAAACAGAATGTCGAAAATAAAATAAATAATACGAGTTTGGCTGCTTAAGTCTGACGCAATGTACAGTCCTGTAATGCTGTAGTAGCATAAATCGGCAGTCACCTGTTTGCTGTGGATATGTAGATTAGTTGCAGTTTAGATGCAATACTGTGTGGTTCGTAGCGAGTGAAGTATTGTTGCGCGCGCGAGTTGTGACGTCCGAATCCGACCGTGCGAAGGCATGTGATTATAAGATTGGAAGGTGCAAGTAAGATGTGCTTCTGTGAGCGACAGTCTGTGGTGGGTGTTACCTGGACATTTGCCAGTTTGTTGAATTAACATTGTTTTGTTCTACCTAGATGAGTAAATTCACATTCTTCCAGTATGTTTTACTGTTAATTTAAAAGCCTGAAAGCCTAGGTTAGTTTAAAATTCTACAATCCTAGGTTAGATAAAAAATGTAAAATAGTGATTCACTTATTGTGGGGTTAAGTTAGGTTATATGGGCACATATTAAGAAATTTGGTGGACAAATGTTAAATTGAAGTTTTTTCATATTTTTGTATGGGTGTATTAAGTGATTTACCCCACAATTTCCCTGATCTTCATAGCCCTCACAAACTATCGTTTTTGTGGTTTGTGATCATAAAATGTTAATGCCCCTAGTAATTTAGTGTTCTGTGTAATTAGTAGTCAGAATTTTTGTTATTTTTGGAAAAGCTGCTGTTCTTTAATATTGCCAATAATTTTTATTTTTAATAATACACCACCTGCAATTAGGATACCGTCCGGTGGCGAGCTCTCACCTCTCCCCTACCCGACCAAACTATCTTCCATGCTTTTCCTGAAATTTGCAACCCCCTCACAGATACCAATTCCTCTCCCAAAACACATTCCACTCCCTCACAAGCATATACTGCCCACCCTGCTCTGTTCTCCACACCCTCTGAAGCTTATCCTCTATAAACACCCCCTTANCTTTCCTCCTGTCCTTCAACGAGCTCCACCCCATTTCATTCATCACTGATGGCCTATGGTCCCCTTCGCCCTCACAATCCTACCCTTCATCCATCTTTCTGCCCTTCTTTGCACCTTCTCAAACACTCTCACCTCCACGTACGGGTCCCATACTGCTGCTGCATATTCTAACATCGACCGTACCATTGTGCCATATGTCTTCTTCACCTCACAGCAGACTCCCTTCAGAACCCTTCCCAACATACCCAAAGCCCTTCTTCCCTTTGAAACCACCCTCTCTACCCGTTTCTTCAATCTGAAGTCTCCCTGCAATACAATCCTTATATACTTGTATTCTCCTGCTTCTATCTCGTGCTCCTCCCATCTGTACATGTCCCTGCTTATCACCTTTCTTCCTTGTAAATCTCAGGACCTTAGTTTTTCTTACATTTATCTTCATTTTATTCTCCATGGTCCACAATCATATCCTGTCAATGTCTGCCAGCAAGTTTTCACCCTCTCCCACAACTGCATACAATACACAAATCATCTGCAAACAATCTTATTTTTCCCCATATCCCAAAACCCATATCAATTACCATTATGGTAAAGAACAGAGGGTCCAGCACGCTTCCCTGCGGCACCCCTGACGTGTTAACTTATTGAACATATCAATATTTTTAATTTTGAGGAAGCCTTGGGGTTGACTCACAATNCCTGCGGCACCCCTGACGTGTTAACTTATTGAACATATCAATATTTTTAATTTTGAGGAAGCCTTGGGGTTGACTCACAATTAAAATACTTGTGAATTTCTAGCACAAAAACATTCTAAAACAAAAGTAATACACTGAAGGTGGCTAAGTGAACATTCTCTGAACATATAATTAGGCTTGTGGTGCTATTTATTGTAATTTTTTATTTTAACTTTCGAAGTTTTTCATAGGTGACACCTAGAACTTAGGTCAAATTTTTAAATAATTTATAAGTAATTTTAAATGTTTCATGTTAGTTTCTTTTGAACATGGGCAAAAACCATCCTTTCTATTTATATTAGGTTATAAAGATGTACTCTAATTAGTTTTTATAGAGAAATAGAACAATTTTTTGGTACCTTAAACTTGGCATTCCATGGAGGTGACATTTGCTAACATTTCACAGATTTTTTGATATTATTGAATTAAATTTGATATATCTACTTGTACTGGTGTAAAATGAAAATCTTCCATTTATTCAACATTTATTTAAAGATAATGGATAGGTACTACATTAGTTTTCCGAACTATGAGCGACTTAAATTTCCACTTTTTTCAGAATAGCCTTAAATATCTTTTACTCTGACTATATGTTTACACAAATATCTTGTATGTTAACACAGCATAACATTTTCCTTTTTTGAAAATGTTCTTAAGCTCCCAAAATTTGTTTCTAACACTAACTGCTGTACAAATGTCCATTAACTCAAGGTTATGTTCTAAGTGACATAGTGGGTGTTATTTAGGCATAGTTTATAGGACTTTATATTTTAATGATATTTTCAGTTTTTGGTAGTTCCAATGTAAAAAGAGAACTTTGCCCAGATTCTGATGGATGAGACTGCCATCCTGTAAACAGTGCAGAGTTCCCTTTTACCATTATTCGTAATTTAAATGGAAGGCGTAAGTGTCATTTGTCGGCGACTTATCAGAGCACTGATAGGTCTACTTGTTATTTGGGAGAAAGAGTTTGTAACTGAAATCATTTCAAAGTTTGGAATATTTGTGGTTAGTGTTAAATTTAATTCAGCTTTGGTAGAGCAGAAACCACTGTTTTTGACCTTCATATTTTGTTTCAATAGGTTATGCATATTGACTAGGAAAGGTCTTATAGTTGCAAAACTCATAACTTCGGATAGAAGTCTTTATGCAGCAGATGAAATTAAAAGTACAATAGACAGTGTAACTTATGCAAGATGTAAATTTATGAATTCATGTCAGCTGTAGAAATGTGAAGTCTGTTGCAAGTGTGTCAAGTTGCATGCATATTTCCACATGTAGGAACTAATTTTCTGCTGTGCAGACGGTCTGTAACTTGCAGGGCAATGTCTTTGACACAGACAATGCAATTTGACAAGCAATCATTTATTAAAACTCAGCTGTACACTGCTGAGAAAGATTGATGTTTCACATGACTATATGAAATTTAGTACTCTAAGCTTTTTATAAAATCATTTAACATGTTTGTAAAGTGTGGCCATGTGAGAGTGCCAAAATATTCAGTATAAAATTGACAAAATCATGCATTTCTTCCACGCAAGAAAAATTGTATTTATTCATTTAGGGTACGTGAGTTCAACCCTTCGTGCACAAATTGTGGTATATTCTGTACCATATAAGAAGGCCACTTTCTTGACAGTTGACAATCGCCGCTCCTTTTCGTTTATGTATCCATTCGCCATCAAATGGCGTTTCAAGAATAGGCTTTGATGTGGCCAGGAGGTGCTGCTGCGTGCGGCAATTGGTGAACTGCTTTGGTGGCGCTGCATTCGTAAACGGAGCTTGTGGACGTGTGTAGGGTCGTTCATAAACGGGGTTTACGAAATACAAGTTACTTTAAAAATTATACAGAGCTCGCGGGAAAATAAAATTATTTATATATGCGCGTGAATACGTTATTTTAAAAAACAAAACTATAACATGTTTCTGAGTGTAGTTCGGGATATGGATGACAGATGGCGTGGAAGGGCATATTGCAACATATGGTGCACTTTTAACCCACAAGATAGCAGCACCTGGTTTGAGAGTCTGGAAACTTTGGATTTTTTCGTCACATTAGGATACGTATCGTTTTATTGTGCATCTCATTTTGAACACCTATACATTACTATTTTATCACGAAGTTTCGTTTCTAAAACTAAAAACTGCTGTTTTATGACCACGTAAAATAAAATGTATTAATTAATGTACGAACTCTTTCTTATGCGCGTATTTTCTGCTTGTGTGATGTGCTTCGGCACTGCTCTCAGAATAGCCAACGTAATATTAACTTTTGTTCGTTCGTGCATCAGCTGATACAGGATTTTGTAAATGGGACGTTAGTTGTTTTCAATATATTAAGTTGCCACTCACTGACTGTCAGAATGTGGCCTTCTTATATGAAATGAACTATAATGCAGGCTACAAAGTGAATGTGTAGATGTGATAATTTCAATAACATATAGGTACCTACTAAGTCATGAAAATTAGTGTTTCAAATGTATGCTGAAAAAGCGGTGGTAGCTAAGAAACAACTTACATTGACAGGTATGCTTCCTTGGGTGTGTTGGAAGTTTCTTGTGGCTAAGAACACAGATTTGGGATTGGGGACATTGTGTACAAGAGACCTTAGGAAAGAAATGTCTACGTTTATGGAAAAGGATAGTTGATGAACTGCTTGTTTAATCCCAAACAATTTAAATGGTAATTTGGCAGCAGAAGAGGAGTGAAACCTTTGAGAAAACATGAGTTAATTGGGTTAAAGTGCAGAATAGTAAGTGGGTGTGTTTTTTCAGCTGAATTTGGCTAGTAATTGGAAACATTAATGGAAAGGACTCTGATAAATAAAATCATTTTAAAAACTTAAATGAAACAATTTTCATTTTGGGAATGTAATGATCACAGAACTTTTCAAACTCTGCAAGACATCTTTTCCAAAATAATTGTAGAAATGTGGTGGCATTACTCTTAAGCCATCTAATGCTGTACCATCATGTACTTGTGAAATTACAGCAGCAGTGCCCACAAACTAAGCCTGCAGAGATTTGTATTTCAGAATTGGTGAAATATTTTATTGATAGACTAAATTTAATTTTCAACCATTTGCTAATTGAAGTATCAATTTCTGTTCGCTTAACCATATATTGCCTGGAACTCGACTCCGGAATTTTAAGACCACGTTAATTAACTTCAGCACTTTAATTAACGTCTACAAGATATTGGTAAACCACATACAAAATCCANGACTAAATTTAATTTTCAACCATTTGCTAATTGAAGTATCAATTTCTGTTCCTGCAGTCCTCAGTTCTGTGCTTTGCCAAATTTTATTTGAAACATTCCTTGGTAGAGATTACTGAAAAAAAGTAAACTTGAGTAAATAAAATGCATTAAAGAATCGTTACGATAAACTGAGCACTTCTGAAAGCCTTGAGTCAGATCTATTGTATGAATGTTGTGTATTCAACCATATGTAAAATTAACATTGCCATGTGTTTGATTACTTTATTAATGTTGTCGGTCAAGTGAAATTTTGAAATTGTTAGGAAAGCAAGTATTTTATTAACTTACTAATTGCAGTTGGGCTATCGCCCTGTGACAAGCGACTGTCCAGACCCTCCTTCACCATCACAAACTACTCCCGCAACACATTTGACTTCCTCGCAGTTCCCACCAGCGTGGAATACATTCCCCTGTCTGTCCACCTCCATAACCTCAAATTTTCCACTGTTTGTGCCTCTCCCCCTGTATAACCCTGTTGCTAAATATGCTTAACTTATGCAATTGTCCCACTCCATTCACAATTCTGTCCATATTGACCAGCCTCTCCACTCTTCCCCTGTCCCTTAGGCAGGGCCACCCAACTCCATTAATGATGGCCCAAAATTCCTTTTATCCTCACCTTCTCGCATCTGCCTTCCCCATTAACCTTTTCACTTTTTTGGCACTTATGAATGTGATTGGTTGCAATATACATTTAGAAAAGTACTGTGCCCCTCCCTGGTACTGCAGTGTGTGTTCTCTTGTAGCCCTCGGAGCGGCGTACGGAACGGCAAAGTCAGGCACGGGTATTGCCGCCATGTCTGTGATGAGGCCGGAGCTGATCATGAAGTCAATCATCCCCGTGGTCATGGCGGGTATCATTGCCATCTACGGCCTGGTGGTGGCCGTGCTGATAGCAGGCTCCCTAGAGGAGCCACCCAAGTACAAGCTTTACAAGTGAGTTGATTCATACTTATTTTCACTGCCCTTAAAGCCATTCAGTATGTCAATATTTTGCAAGTTTTGAGCAGGTATAATAAGGAATTAATTTAATTGAAGGTCAAGTTATGTATACATTTGTGAAGTTTTGGTGTGTGTGTGGTGTCTCAAATGACAGTCGTATTAATTATTTAACTGCAGATGTCATTTTAATTAGTGGAGCAGATACTAGTTTCTATAGTGAGAAAGTTGTTGGAATGACACTTAACACTATTGGAAGAAATTCACATGTTCGGCTTGGTATCCAACCTAGTGTTTACAGTATAATTAAGTAAAAATGAAAATTTTGGTCTTTTTAAATGGTTACAGGATTGCCTACATTGACAGACTATTAGAATTTGTAAAATAGAGAGAGCTGGAGTTAATGGTTTTGCAGTTGCACTAGTGACAGTTACTGCTTCTGAAGGGCATTTTCAGTGTTTAGTAGGAATCTCATTACACATCTTGGTAATCACATGGGTGGACATGGTGCATACTTTAAACTTCATTAAAATACCATAAAATGTTCTAGCAGTCAATCCCCATTTGCTGAAAATAGTAGATAGTCTGTAGTCTGTCTATTGGAAGAACGAGCTAGCTTTGTTTTATATGATGACCTGAAATATCCTGATACTGCACGCTAGAGAAAAATTTGTACTGAATTTAATGGGGAAAAATAAATTCCAGGGGCTTCCTTCACCTGGGAGCTGGTCTGGCCGTCGGCTTCAGCGGTCTGGCTGCCGGCTTTGCCATCGGCATCGTGGGCGACGCAGGTGTCCGTGGAACTGCCCAACAACCCCGTCTCTTCGTCGGCATGATCTTGATCCTCATTTTTGCCGAGGTGTTAGGTCTGTACGGACTCATCGTCGCCATCTACCTGTACACGAAATAAACCTGTCGGGCCTCCCCTGTTCATAACAATATTTCCATCATTCATGTGTAATACATTTATAACTTGTCGCCGGAAGTCATCTTTGAGTGATGGATGCGAAGAGGGGACTAAGTTTCCGATTGGTGTCTCACGAGAGGTGACTTCCAGCCTCATCTGTAATTATATTAGCCTAGTTGATGGATCAGCACCTGGGTTGAGATCAGCACAAAGATCAGCAAGAAAATGTTTTCAACTGTTAGAAGTGTGTTGTTTGATTGTTTGGGATACAGAGTTTTAGGAGTTTTTATTTAATTTGTGTATAGTATAAAAAAAAGCAGTATATTGCATGCAAACATATCACTTTTGATAGAGGTCAACATTTCCCAGAAATTGGTTTAGCTTGTACATAAACTCATGCAAATTTAAATGAAAATGAAACAGTAGTATTATGTTTAGTTTTTTACAATTTGTTAGGGTCATGTGATAGTTGATATTGCCCGTTCAGTTGACATTTCAGTCCGACAACATATTTCTTGCATGAAGGCAGCATCGAGATCTACGATGTATGTATATATATAGCGAGAACCCAAAAGAACAATCGCTCTGATGATTGCCATGACAGTGGCAGGTGTCTAGCTTTCAGTGTGGCTGTGTGTACCTCATCTCCCACATTTGTAGGTCGACAGACTGTGCTATAGTTGCAAGCAATTGCAAAGTAGTTGAAATTAGTGTTAGCATTCAGTGTGAGATTAAATGGGAAGGGGACTACTTCAATGTGTACATTCCATATTCTGCCGTTGCTGATGTAATTTAAAATGTAGAATTTATTATTTGCCGTTGCAATTGGTTAACTCTTGGTTCAGTGGTACTTGCTTGACTTAAAATGCAGAGGTCCAACAGACTAACAAATTTCGGAAAAAATGTTTCTGATCATTGGAAATGATTCTCTTAAAATGGTCGGTGTGTGTTCAGTATTGCACTATGCGATAACAGGTGGTACATGCGTATGTTCTTACTTGCCATGGAACACTCTATATGTGCAGTATTACTCTGTCAATTTCATGTTACCTATTTGATGTACAGTACCTAGCTATTGGTAACCTTTTTAATTTATTTTTGGAGGCTGTAATGTCATAAACGTTATTAGTGAATCTGAATTTTTATGAACGTGATTCTCAGTAAACATAATTTTATGAAGATCTATGTCTTTCATGGTTTGTCTATCTTCTATTAAAATTTAAAAATTTGGAGAACTTTTCCAAAACTTTCTTTTTATATTATTTTGTGGGGATATACCACAAATCAATTTTTGCTGTGGATTATTGTTATTTTGGATATCACACCTGTAACTTCCAGAAATTCTTGGATTTAAAGTGTAAACTTACAACGGAACTTAAAACAATGTGTGAATATGTAGGATAGTGATATGTACTGTCATTCATTCTTACGTATGAATGAAATGTGTTTTTTTGCTGTATGTGAATGAAAATTTGGAAAAAATAAATTGATCTGTGTAACTGCCTGGTTTTATTTCTTTTAAATATTGTGTAAATGTGCTAGTAAATTATCGTGGAAAATATATTTGGTAACTTAAGGTCCAATCCCTGATGGTCTGTTTTATCATGAAGTGTTGTGCTTCATGGTGTTTTAAAACTGCAAGTGGTAGGATTATGCAGGTCACTTTAGTGAGTTCTGTATTGGACAATTATATTACTGTATTGCCGTTAAATACAAAAGCAGGGGTAGCAGTTCATAAGCCTTTTGTATAATTAGGGACATTTAAACTTCACTTTAATTTCTGCTCTTGAAATTTGTTATAGTGTCCTTGCATTTTCAATAAGTTTAAAATTATTTGGCAACTTCCATTCAATTTGGATTTGCTTTGGGTTCAAATCCATGCCAATCCATAGTTATGCTGTTTTTAGGTGTAGGTTTGTGTGTACAGAACCTTTCCTCATTTCCTCCTATTCCAACACGGCAGACTTAAAACTTGCCTGCTGCTTAAGACAATTGCTTTGGGTATTTAGGTATAAATGTGTACCGATGTGCTTTAAAGGTATAGAACTGAGAATTTTAATGTGACTAACAATATTAGATTGTATTATTCAAACATGTTCACTTTGTGGCAGGAAACTGCGCAAGTATTTTCTGTGGCTGAATTTACAGCATTGCCAGGCCAGGTAAATGTTTGCTTTTCCAGCATTTGAGATAAGTTGAGTTTTGTTTGGATGACTGGTATTTCAAGAAAGTGACTGAATTATGAAGATCATTGTATGAGGGCAAACTTTGGACACTCTGTTTTTCCACTACCAGGCTTACTCCAGACCCAAAGTCGAAATACTTTACAAGTTTTGTCATCCACACACATGTAATTTTTTTTCCTAAAATTAGGGGATGATGCCTAATTTTAGACTACTTTTGCATGTCTGTAAATTCTAAATTAACTGAACAGTGAACACTGTAACATCTTGGAGTATCGAAGGAATATCAGCAACGGCAGTTTGTCTGTTTTAACTGATTGACTCTGCCCTAAACTGCTCACTCGGACTACAAATCCACTACTCCTGCAGCCCAGTGTATACTGTATGTGTGGCTAAGGTGTTAATGCTCGTGGGCTACATCTGTTTATTCCTATCCCATTCAACATGCATGATTGAAAACTAACTGCCTTGGAAAAACAGAAAATTTGAAGCCTGTGTAGCATTTTTATATTTATTTCTAGCTTGAAGTGAAGGTACTTAATACTTTTTCTGTGTTATTTGTGTAGATTTTTAAAACTCTCCACTGTTACGGGCTCTTAAGTTGGGCATTTTGTTCCATTGATAATTTGGCAAAAAAAAATACTCTGTTTCACTTGTATAACCATATTTGTTTGACATTACTTTTGCTGTTGCCATCCTATGGGTTAGTCTTAAGTGTAGATTTTCTCAGATGTGATGTATTGGGGTTTAACAATGAAAGTTGTTGTTCTTTTACTTTGAGAGACAAATATACGAAGTAGTCAATGTAACGATGGGTCAACTGGAGTTTCATTATTTGGTACAGAGAATAGGAAACTTTACATGACACATGAGCATAGTTGCGTCAAAGCGCAAGTCAGCAGGTGGACCAAGTGAAAGAAGTTACTAAAATACCAGTTTGTGTTGCCATACAATGATATAGGAAACACAATTCAGTTTTAGTATGTTAACTAGCCTTATAATACTAGGTATGGCTTAAGTTATAACAGCTTTGATTGCAATATCAAATATCAGTTCAGTTTTCTTGGCGAATTGGGAAGAATGGATCTTGTATAAAAAACCTCTGGGGGGGGGAGAAGTGAGGAAGGGGGTGGTCGATTTATGCTTATACAAACAACTTGGCTTGCAATTGTTTGACTGGAAAACACTAAATGCCTTGTGTATTAGGGTTAAGTCACCCGGATGCATCTGAAGGTGCTCGCCTACTGGCTACTCAAGCCTACATACCAGGGCAGCACCTAGCGCTAACTAAGTGAAATATTTCAATCCCCTCGTAGCAGTGAATGGTCATGCTGTGGGGCCCCAGCATGGCTCAACCAGGCAGTCTGCACCACCGATCGTGAACACAAAAGTCTACCGGTTGAGCTGACAATGCTCCATACCACAGTCTGGCATATTTTGAGATAGACTGCATGTTATTCAAACCATACAGGATTGAACTCTTACATGCCCTACGCCAAAGTGTGGCGTTTTGTGGATTCATTATCAAATGTAAATAGAGGACACTTCTTAAATGTTAAGTGTTATATGACAAGGCAAAGTTCCATCTCTGTGGTAAAGTGGTGTGAAGGGATTTGGATGGCGCCTAACAAAGATCTTGAGAGCCGTTGAGGGTGAAGTGATGAGTGTATGAAGCAGCACCAGAATGCAAGTGCGAGGGAAATTAGAGATCCTAAAGAAACCTAGTCAACTATTAGCATCATCTGGCAAGATGCTTGGATATAGCAGATGTGTAACAGTGCAAACGGCATAATTACAAGTGTGAGATGTGCCATAAGTTTTACAAAACTGTTAACATGTACTGTAGATATTTGCTACTGTGGTTGCTGTTCTTATTTTCCATGTAGCCAGTGAAATGTAGCATGACAAGTACACGGTTTGTGAAAAATGAAACTCCAAGAAAGTTACACGTGATTGAAATTTACTTTATACCATAGATTAGATACATGACAATACACACTTTATTAGGTTTACAGAATTGTACGTGATCTCTGTTCTCGAGAATTTAGGTTGGTGTGAAGCCCCATATGCAATCAGAACCCCTAAATGCCATGGCATGAAATCACAGAGGACCTGGATATGCTTGTGGTGAATCTCCTTCCACAGGGTTTGTATGAGTGTCAAAGCATCAACAGTGGTTGCTGAAGGTTCATGACGAACAAGTCGCTGACCGACCATATCCGAGACATGTTAGGTGACATGCAGGTCAGGGAAGCAGTGGTACCCATTGTTCATTTAAGGCTCGCACTTTACTTGCCACATTTGGCCAGGCATTGTCCAGCTGAAATATGGCATGTGGAGTCGCCTGAAGGAGGGGCAGTACCTCAGGCTTTAAAACCTTCCTGATGTAGTGGTTGCTGTTCAGATTGCCATCAATACGGAGGAGTCGAGATCACATGTTGTATCCAATAGCGCCGCAACCCATCACACTTGGCGGTTGTCTGCTATACCGCTCCACAATGTAGGCTGCCAGATTGCGGTCACCACAGTAGTGTCCAACATATATGCTGCCATCGCTGTAAGACAGGTTGAAGCGGAACTCGTACGAAAACACCACATTTTGCCACTCGGCACGAAAGCGATGGCGTTCACGTGCCCATTGCAGTCTAAGGCTTTGTGGTTTCTAGACAATGTAAGTCAATGCAATGACCTGCATGCCACCAGTCCAGCCTGCAGCAGGTGGCGTCAAGCCAACACTAAACGAGGCTGTACGGTTCGTTATGGCCATGCGGACAAGATGGCGGTCATCCAGTGCTGTGGTCACATTGTGTGGTCTAGTACCCGCTCGTCGCTGCGTACGACCCTCTTGTATCCATTGGTGCCACACATGCATCACTGTCGTGGCACCATTCCCTGTATGAGCCGAAATGTATGACATACCCATTTCCTGAAGACCGATCATTCGGTCTCGCTCGAACTCTCTCACATGCTGATATTGCGCCCCATACTGGCACTTGCTTTTACTTCGTTTGATGATTCTTCACTTACTGATTTTGGCATGACTTGGACCTTTCTGGTCATACGAAAGGATGCTGCTGGGCCTATGTGTAAGCAATCTCTCTGAAATCGTAATCACTTGACGGTACTCTGTTCTACACAGCCTCAGAGTTCGGCAACCATCAGCGGAAGCAGACACCATGATTTAAGTCTGACTTCAGCACAAGGGTTGGACGGCAGCACTGGAGTTTCGCTCCGCGCGGACACCCTCGGCACCTTTAACTGTCAACTGCACTACCCTAACGAACTCGTCCTTACCGAGTTATGGCCAGTTTTTGCCTTAACCGGGTAAGACAGGCAAGGTGGGAACCTACGTCAGCACCCCTGGAACCCCTCACACCCTTCATATCCCCCCCGCCCCCGCGCCCCCAACTAATGGAGTTAGTCAAACTTCAAGATCTCACTAGCCATCTTCCTGTGTCAACAGCTTTCCCAACTTGGGGATCTAGTCTACGTCAGCCAGCAGAAAATGTGAGTACGAGTGTGGCAGACCAGAATATTTAATCAGTTTTCGCCTCAACTTGGTAAGCCAGGTAAGGTGGGGAACCACATCAGCACCCCTGAACCCCTCACACATCACACAATGACTAAAATGATACAGAACAAAAGGTAGTCAAACAATGTGGGTTTACAATATCAAGCAAGAACAGCCAAACTGCAGGTGCAGACACATAATAGTTAACAATTAATTGCGTTGCTAATAAGCCTTCAACTGAGACACATGCGCCTTTCTAAATGAGCGATTAGTGCTGGTCGAAACAAGGCTAACAGTATTAGGACATAGAAACTTACTAATGTTAAATGGACCACGAAATTTTGGTATGAGCTTCCCAGTTATTTCCTTCCCCATATCTGCCAACACGTAATTTTTACGTAAGACCAGGTCCCCTAACTTGAAATAAACTGGCTACCTGCCCTGGTCCATCTTAGCTGTTACCTGCAGCTTCGCTGCCCCGAGCCTACGGTGGACCGCAAGCAGGCGATCAGTCAGCATCACCAATGGGAGGAGGGAAAAGGGGAGATATTCCAGATGTTAAGTAAGGGATGGCTAAGAGGACGGCCAAGGAAAGGGGGTGAAGATGGAACTCCCGTAGAATCGTGCAAAGCTCTATTGAATCCTACGTTAATAAAATCCAAATCCTGATCCCACTTAGTGTGGTCCTGATTGTAGAAAATGGTTAAGCAAGCCTTCAGATTCTTATTAAATCGTTCTACCTGATTGCCTTTGGGATAGTAGGGACTGGAAGTAAAATGTTTGATACCCCAGTGAAAACACATGTTCTTAAAAATGTTAGAGGTGAAGTACTTAGCATCATCAGTAATAATTTCAACAGGAGCACTAAACACTTTCCAAACCTGATCAATGAGCGCTTTAATAATTGACGACGCTTTCATATTATGTAGTTATAACACAATAACAAACTTGGTAAACTTATCCAACAAGATTAAAATACATACATTACCCTTCTTATATCTAACTATGGGCCCAAGTATTATTAAGATGAACAGTGCTCCAGGATGCTCGAGGAATCTGCGTCACTGCCTGCCCGATGTTACCATGCTGAGCCTGCTTACACCTTTGACACAGGTCACACGATCGCACAAAATCAGATACGTCGCCCCATAAACTAGGCCAGGCAAACTGTACAGCAATGTTATCGAAGGTCTTATTAACACCCAGATGACCACCAAAAACGGAATCGGGAAAGTACGACAAAACCATAGGCCGCAAAGTTTCCGGTACAACTATTTTACGAGCACGTCCCATTTTTTCCTGTAAAATACCAAATCCCGTTTTCCATGACATAGGGAATTACTACACCACTGTTCAGATCCCTCTTAACCTGACTGCAGAAACCGTCATCCGCCTGGGCTTGGCGTAATTTTTCAAAAACTCAAGGAAACAATGAATGATATTAAGAGAAGCCTCTGGAGCTGCCACATTTTCCGTCTCGAAGTCCACCAGATCATACATTGTGGATAAAGCGTCTGCTACCTGATTTTCGGAGCCTCGGGCGTGATTGAAGCTTGAAACGGGAACGAGACAATCGTAACACCCAGTGACCTGACTTGCCCAACTGTTGAGGATGGTTTAGTGCCCAGATCAACGCTTGGTTGTCCGTGTAAAGATCACATTCGTCGTGTTTTATGTATGACGCAAATTTTTTCTAGCCCGTGGATGCAAGCCAGGGTTTCTTTCTCGTAAATACCCTATGTACGCTCCGTCTCGGTGAGACTGCGACTGACGAAGGCCACTGGCGCCAAACCTAACTCAGTCTGCTGGCTCAGGACAGAGCCTAAAGCCAGTGACAAGGCATTTACCTGTACAACGAAACGGCGCGAGAAATCCGGTAGAAGGAGCACTGGAGGAGAAGCTAACTTCTGCTTTAGCAGGGAAAAGGCTGACACCTGCTCCTGACTCCATTGGAACTCAACTCCCTTCTTTTTTTAACGTGTTCAAGGTACCGCCAATTCTGAGAAATGCTCTATAAAGCGGGAGTAACAGACCAGTAATCCTAAACATTTTTGCACTCACTACAAGCTTTTAGGGCGAGGGAAATTTAACATCGGGGCCACACGATCAGGGTCAACCGTCAGTTGACCTTCGCAGGGTAGATAGCCCAAAAATCTAACCTTGTTAGATCCCAAGGTGACTTTGTCGGGATTACCGTCAAACTCACTTCCCGCGTTTTAAGAAACACCTGACGCAAGTGGGGCAAATGGGACTCGAGATCACCACTGTACACAATGACGTCATCTATATAACTAAAAAAAAAAAAACTTAAATTTATACTCTGACAAAACATGATCTAACACTCGGAACAAGGTTTGACTGCCAAAATTAAAACCCATGGGGATACGTGTGAACTCGAACTGGCTCCACGGCGTGCAAAAGCAGTATATTTCCTGCAGGAGGGATCCAGCAAACACTGGTGAAAGCTATTATTGAGATCTAGCACCGAAAACACGCGAGTTTTACCCTGGTGCTGAAGGACGCAATCAATAGTAGGCAGCGGAAAAGGGTCTTTATGAATTTTCTTGTATACAAGAGAAAGGTTAACCACCAAACGATACTTGTCGCTATCCCTTTTGCGCACCAAAAACCCCGGTGAACAGTAGTCTGGCGTGGATGGAACAATTACGCCAGCTTCTAACAATCTATCTATGATTTCCCGTAAGGCTTGGTGCTTAAGGGTAAGGGACATTTAAAATGACGTTCGCGCACCGGAATGTCATCCGTCAAAGAAAACTTATAAAGAAGGACGTCGCATTTGCCAATGCGCAAAGAGAATACATCACTAAACTCCTCCTTCAATTGATCCAATTGAATTTGAAAATCTTTGGCTGATATCGTGCTGTCAAGTAAAGACGAAAATACTTCCGGGACAGCGTCAACCAGAAAACCAATCCGAATGTTCGGAGCAAGCCCAAAGGACAGATAAAATTCGTCGAGGTTAACCGACGCCCTAGCTTTCACTAGAAATTCGAGCCCTAAAATGATGCCATGAGAAAGGTATGAAAATAACCCAAAATGCAAATGTCCACGAAAACCTGCTGACTCCTAACGATATCACCGTTAGCCACACATGAACGCTTCTCAGACATACACGAGATACGTCTTTTGGATACCATCTTCTAATCCAAGAGATGTTTCGAAAAAGGTATTGCTCAAGAGACAATGGGTAGTCCCAGTGACAACCAAGGCTGAGAAATTCTTCTCCCCACAGGTGATTAACACCGTCCACTTCGTAATTGTGCGCGGGACTTTATCTTTTGCCCGACTGAAAAACCCATGCCGATTTCCAGTCAATCCTCGTTTCCTGCCTTAGGACATCTCCTGCGTAGGTGCCCGAACTCGCCGCAACAGAAACACTTTATTTCGGACACCGTAAGTCGGCTATGTCGACAATCCTTTTCCACGTGTCCCTGAACAGCACAGTCACTTCACCGCACGGTAGATGTTATAGTCGCGGCCAGCTCGTACGGCAGGTGGAGAACACGCACGATACTCGCTAGAGGCTACAAGACGGTCTTACACTTCCACAGCTAATTGTTGTACGAGTAGCTCACGAAAATCACGTGGAACGGAAACTAATGTGCATTGAGCGCGCACGTGCGGAGCCAAATTATGTATGATAATACTGGCCAGTTAGGGTTCACTCATTTGTAAGCTTAAGCATCATGAAATGCGCGAATAGAATCAACAAATTCATACATTGGCTCGCCCGATCTTTGGCATCTGTAAATATAGTCGCATTCACAATCACGCGCAGGGAGAACAAAGCCTCTATCGCCCTGCGTTTAAAGCCCGCAAAGGCACCTCCTTCCAGTGGCATGGTTTCTTCATGGCGTAATTGCAATATACAGTGCATACTTCACACTTAATTGCTATGGCTTTCAAGAGAGTATCCTCGGAACTTAAACTAGCAATAAAGAAATATAGAATACTGAAGAGTTCTAGGGATGTCGACGGAGGTAGGTTCTGCAATGCCACAAGGGACAGTTTATCTACTTTAGGGAGACCATTGGTGACTATCACCGGGACCACTCGCTGAGAGGGTTGCGCCATCTGACCTCGTTGACGATACAAGCCTACCGCAGCTCGACGCAGCTCAGCTACGGTCATCGTTATGTCGGCTTCGAACTCGAGGTCCCGTAATAAACTCAAGAGTTATTCTCTATTGAGCGTGTAGATAAACCCGACCTCTGCCATTTCATGCAACATATCCAACATGCAGATATGAGAAAAAAAATATAGCGTGCCGTAACACAAATAACGTACATACAAATGAGTTAACATTTAATATATTTTGCCAATAAAATATACATACAGCCGTATATAGCACCCTAGATATTCTTGACAATAGGCAAAATTTACAACAATTATTTTCTTTCTAGATTCACGTAAAATGATTAAAAGTAATTTACATAACTTAGTAAACTGCTCTCAAAACTGGAATAATACAATCTGAATAAGTTTAATTAAAAGATTTATAAATGCCAACACAATTAAAGCAATTAATTAACTAGTATGACTATTGGAGCATTAGAAAGGAGGGCAGCTGTATGAGCCCGGTAAAGCTTCCTTTTCATAAAACCAACACATTAAAAATTATTATTCAAATAACTATATACAAGATTGGGATTTCGGCGGAGGTAGCCTCATGACCCGTCGAAGCTCTTACCTAATTAAAAGCTACTGAACAAGCACAATTAAAAACGTAGACAACAATCCAACGCGAGCGTCGTGGACACCACGATTATTTAAGAAAGGAATTTATGCTTGGGCAGCGAACAAACAACACACAACACGTTGAAACAGGCAAACACAGCAACACAAGGTTTTAGTTATAACAAAAACCAAATTTGAACTGGCGACCGAAAACACAACTTTGAAAAAAACACTAACCTTGCTGCTTAACCAAGACAAACACAGCTACGCCACACTAAACACTAAAACATTAAAAAATAGCCCATCTAACACACAAACTTTGTCCGCGACTCACTGTTTTAATTGCCCTAACGCTCGGCGGCTCAGGCGACGACACAAATTACAAGGAGCCCCATCACAGCTTCACCTCCGTCGGACAAGTGCGGCAATCTAATTCGTCGTAGAAAACTTCAGGCAACACGGTCAGGGGACGACAGGGCGTAGAATATACTGTATTTCTGCATAAACGTAACAGATCATTTATCATACCTAATCATTATTTATTCAGAACCGTTTCTAGAACCCAATCTGGTTCCCACGAACCATTCATTATCCGAGTTATTTCATTAAATGTCTTGTTACATCACTAGGAAGAAATGCAGTAGCAACAATAATCACGAAACACTTCCCTTGCATTTTAGGTTACAAATATTTGCGTCCAAACTGGTGCGGAAAATCAGCATTCGTAAATGTCAACGCAGACGCCAAAGGCTGTTCACTGTGATGTGAATGGATTAAGCAGTGTTTAAATGCTAAAGGCTTCTGTAATATTTTTTTAATGTAAAAAAAATAGGTAATGAAACATTAATTAAAATGTAAATTTGCTTTCTCCGGCCTAGAAGCAAACTCAAGAGTTCGTTAGCGCACAGAAATAAAAACATAGTTTATATTTGAAAAAAAATTAAAGAATTTTATACACTAGAGACAATACATGAGATTCACTGTACGTGCGATAAAAAGGTCTGAGCCGTTCGCGCGAAATGATAAATGTATTTTTTTTTTTTTATCTGACAGCATTATGGAGACGTTAAAACTTACACGAAATTCACAATGCGGGTATTTTCGAGCCAAATTTTACTTGTTAACAACGCATATTTTTTATATTATTTAACACGTATCTTGTGTTGCATCATGCGTAAATCTTTCCCCGTCTTTGTCCGTGGATATTACGTCCGACATTAAGGGGACTGCCTATAGTCATTTCTGAGGCTCTGCTAATGATATACTGTCATGCAAATAAAATTAAGGACAACGAACCACGTCCGTGCTTGCATTTCTTAGTATCACGCCTAATTACGTTATTTATATATAAAATATAGGTAACAGTGCAATTTAGCCAAAAAATTAATTACTTATTTTACACACCACAACCAAATACATGTGGTGATTTTTCAAAAACCCGCGAATAGAACTGCGTTTCAGACTGTTTGAAAATAATTTATTATAGGTGGATTTACTGTATTTTTTGTATGCAACATGGATGAAGATGATTTTCAAAACATGTCACACCCATAACCGAGCTCTTTAACGTAGCTTAGATACGGTATTTTTATTCAGAGACATAGCATATTAAGGAGCCTGCCTACCTGGGTTGAGTTATTATGCTTGACGCAGCATTGTTTATGTTCCCGCCGCTTTTATATTTAAAAAAATATAGATTAAGGTATGTCTCAGCAGATGTTACGAGCACGATCGTATTTGATATATAAGTTCAAAAAATAACATAAAGCGAATATAGTCCGGTTACCGACTACTTAGAACATGCCGTGTTTTCCTGCACGGACTGATACATAGTTCTGTGCACGTGTGGTGTACTTTTTTAACGCAGTCTTTATGCTTCTCGTTTACATTTTTTTTTTTTTGCACGACTGACGATGCAATGGAATCTGACGGAGAACTGTTTCCAATACCCATTGAATGTGTCTGGACTAGGGGCTAAGTTTATTTTTCCAGATGAAATAATTTTATATTTTTTTGTTTTGGAGAGAAGGCGCGCGCGTCTTTCCTGCCTCGCTAACACGCTGTGTTATCCTGCGTGCAGCTTGGCAGGGCAGATTTTAAGTGCATCTTTTCATAATTTTTAATAAGAAAAATTATTTAAATAAAAGCGAATAGAAATTTTATTAATCACATTGTTATTCTGGAACAATCATGATAACGAAAACTTACATTCTTCTAAAAATAATTTTTTTTCCCTTTATGCATGATATTACACATACTTCTTTTAAACCTTTGACAAAGCACATGTCACGATAGTCACGATAGTTTAAGGCGTCTGCGTGCCTACCCAACGTTCCGCCCTCCTCCAGACGATATTTTAAGCTCTGCGAAAATTAAACAAAAAAATCAGCTCTCCTAGTGGCAAACTCTAGAACCAACATGGCGGCCAAGCGAGCGCAAAACCAGCGCCCGTAGCAGGCGATAAAGGACAAGTGCAAACAAGATGGCGGGTCGAACGAAGGTGAGTAATAGGGTGGCANGCGGCTGGGAGTCACTTATGAAAAAGTGTAACGCTCGGTAACGTTACGATGAGTCACCGAACGAGAGAGAGGCCCGCCGAATGCCTTGCGTCTCTCTCCCACTCAACTATGATCGGTCTGCCGCGCGCGCAGCACTACGTTGTCACGTAAAATCTTCGCCCGTAAAACCGACTTTACAGGCAACCATTTTTTTTTTCCCTTTACGCATGATATTACACATACTTCTTTTAAACCTTTGACAAAGCACATGTCACGATAGTCACGATAGTTTAAGGCGTCNTGCATGATATTACACATACTTCTTTTAAACCTTTGACAAAGCACATGTCACGATAGTCACGATAGTTTAAGGCGTCTGCGTGCCTACCCAACGTTCCGCCCTCCTCCAGACGATATTTTAAGCTCTGCGAAAATTAAACAAAAAAATCAGCTCTCCTAGTGGCAAACTCTAGAACCAACATGGCGGCCAAGCGAGCGCAAAACCAGCGCCCGTAGCAGGCGATAAAGGACAAGTGCAAACAAGATGGCGGGTCGAACGAAGGTGAGTAATAGGGTGGCATACTCTAGCAGCAATAAACAACATTACAGGAATTGGTGGTGCACTCTAGCGGACGACGAGAGAACTACTGCATGTGGAGCGCATGCGACAGTAATTGGAAGACAAGATGGCAGGCGGAAACAAAATGGCGGTTTTAAACCAGTTGATGGTCGAAAAATATGGCGGGCCAAGATGGTGGGTCCAATATGGCGGCTATAATGTTATCAAAGATGGCGGCAGCGCCTTGCCCCCCTCCCCCAGCCCTTGTTCTCGAATCTACCAAATGCATCTACTGTTATAACTAACTTATCTAAAAAAAAATTATATGGTGGTCATATTGTAAATAATGTCAGACAAATTGAAAATGTGTAAGTTTATGTAGCCTATTGTAGCATTACTTGGGTGAAAAATTCTGCGAGAATCGGTTGATTGGTCCCCACATATGGCATAAATGTTTGGTGCTATCTTCATTAATGGCGGACAAAACGCTTAGGTATTAGCACATTCTTTATGCTAAATTAAAATATTTATATGGCCTCAATTTCGAAAATGAGTGTCAGACCCACATAAAACATGTCCGTTTACCTGGCCTACCATAGTACTACTTGTTTGTCAAATTAGGTAGGAAATATGATAAAACATTAATTCATGAAGCAATACCTTTAAAAATGTCGGGAAAAAGAGGCTCTGTGTATACACATTTGATTGCATTCAAAGTTAAGTTCAAATTTTGAAAATAAGTGTCTAGCCGACTTAAAAAAANTCTGTGTATACACATTTGATTGCATTCAAAGTTAAGTTCAAATTTTGAAAATAAGTGTCTAGCCGACTTAAAAAAAATAGCCTACAGTAATATTACATGTTTACCAAATTTTATAGCAATCAGTTGATTGTTTTCCGAGATATGAANAAAAAAATAGCCTACAGTAATATTACATGTTTACCAAATTTTATAGCAATCAGTTGATTGTTTTCCGAGATATGAAAAACTTGATTTATTCGTGTCCCATTATCTTTCAAAATGGTTGGACAAAAGAGGCTCTGGGTAGACACATGTTATGGTTGTAATAAATACTGCTAGCATACAAAGTCAAGTAGAAATTTATTTAATGGTTTGATAGGTATAGCATAGTAATCTAAAATGGTTATATATCTGCCATTTTAAAAATAAATGCCTGGCCTACTAAAACAGTATCCGTTTACATGATCTACTGTAGTATTTCTTAATCGCAAAATTTGGTAATAATCGGTTGAATTTTCCCTACATATGGCATAAAAATTTATATTTGATGTTGCACTATCTTACAAAAGGGGTTATGTATTGACACATTCGGAACTCGTAATAGACACTTTCAGCATGCCAATATTAGTCGAAATTTGTCAAACAGTGTAACAGATATAGCAAATGAACCCTAAACAATTGTGTATGGCCGCCATTTTGAAAGTAAGTACCTAATATTTTTAATTGCAAGTATTAACATGACCTGCAATAGTATCACTTATATGCCAAATTTTACAGCACTCGGTTGGGTAATTCCCGGAATATAATGCAAAATATTTATTTTCTCATTATGTACTATCTTTCAAAATAGTTGGCCAACAACATCAATTTCTGAATTAAATGCTAAAATCATGCATTATGAACTTACCAAATTTTCACAGATTAATTAGACAAACTTCTAAGTACGATATAGGAAGTTTTTATGTATAATTTAATTAAGAATGAAAATGTAGTTGTGTAGTTATTTATTGGACACATATGTGAAATTATCTTAAAAATACCAGTAATATGGTACTATTAGAAATACGATGATTATTGAATATACAGTTTCCTCCAGTCCGCGTAATATCCCAGTACTCTTCAGTCCCTTCTAGCAATTTTTGTTATTCTTTTAGTGAAAGGATGACTAAATGTAACATAGATTATCATGTCTGAAAATCATTTCCGCTGCCTTCATCCTTAAATAATAAAATCTCCAAGTCCTACGCCTTACAGTGAACCACGATACCCTCTTAACACGCTGTAGCAGATTGCGTTGGAGAAATTAATTATCTTCGATGGCTTCCTTTAGGTTTTTGGGTTCCTGCTAATTATTTTTCCTTCTTACACTTGAAAGTAGGCCTATTCGAAGATGCTACCTTTATTGAGTATTTGCATGCTTTATGCTATTAATACTGTTCGCAGCCCGGGGAGCCCTCCCCCTCATGTATCCTGCCAACGCCGGGGCCATCCCACGTCTACCAGCTGCTTATGTGACTCATTCGACCGCAAGAAGGCAGTCCAGGATGGGATTGGGGGGG
>NQII01002602.1:236956-249947 GCA_002778355.1 Clitarchus hookeri | reverse complement strand
CCGGGCCAATTTTGGCACCCATCGCCGCCACTGGCCACGCCGATTGTGAACGGGTACTAAAATGACATCGTGCCTTGCGTACTCATCAAGTAACGCACATGGTTGACGCTCCTCGGGCGCCAGCGCCAGAATACTTGTTGACGGTTTTTGGCACGAGTCACGTGACCTGCACGTCAAAATACTCGGCCCATTGTCAGTCCGTTCAGGATGCGTGTCGCAGTGTTGCCAGATGGTGCGACTGCGGGAGTGCTTTACGTATTGAGCGCCCCTAATATTCCAGCCCTCTAAACCCTTAATATTACGTCGCTAGTTCTATTTTGGACACAGGTCTGTAGTGCGAGCTGTGTTTTCTAGCGTAGTAACAAACAGGTACTGCCATCCACCTCAATTTCCGCCTTAAGCCACGCCACTTCTTAAATATTCCGCTTAAAAAAATTTCACGTTTTTTTTTAGCTCCAACCCATTTTTTTTTTCAAGTCGACACCCCTGCAAGCTCTAATTCAGTGCTACCAAATATTCTGTGCCTGAGCTCTAGAAAAGGCTATTGCTTACACGTGTGTATTTGCAAGTAAATATACACATGAGCAGACATAATATATTTAAAACGTTCGCATTTATGTGCCAACATTCTCATCTTTCACCTAAATTGACGCCAAATTGCACACGTAGATTTTATTTAATTCCAATGATATTAAAATCGTTAATTTGTTTATCATTTAAATACACAAAAACGAAATGAAAACTTGTACGTCTGTTGCAACCGTGCCGTAGCACGATATGCAATCCAGACGGAAGTTGGTAGGAATAAAAATTAATACAGATAACAAAAGAAACCCTCGAATCTGATTGTCTGGCACTGCGTTTCCTTTGCGTTGTATCGAGGTTAGGTCAACTTGTCGTATGAAAAATTTGACTTTACGTCGGTTTTAATTCATACTGCACGATCTATGTCTGAAATAACGACACCGAGCTCTGTGTGAATCGGCATTTAGACCACTGAGTAAAGATGTATCTTTCCTCAGTGCTCAGACGGGTAGAACGAACGAAGATTAATGAAGGCTGCATATTCTATGTCGGAGTGAAGGGAAGCAAACGAAAGGTTCTATTAAAAAAAAAAAAGGAAAACTATCAACTTACATGGCACAGTTTGTTATACCATTTTAAGATTTTAATCTCAGAATAATGCCTAGGTACATGTGCTTTTTTCTGGAAAAGTTGGGTTTATTTTTGTACGCAAGCCCAACCTTCCCATTTGCTTCTTCTTTGGGGTAACCCCGCTTTCCCCCTCCACTGTATTCCGTCTCTAATTGTTCACCACTTCACTCCATCCCCCCCCCCCTTTCCAAACAGCGCTGAAGACACCAGCTGTATCATTCACTCGCTACAACGGCACTGTCGGTTAGTTCCTAGCAAGGTGAGGTAATTATTATCTACGCGAATTCCGCATACACTTACTTGTCAAATTTTACGTTAATGCCTTTTCGAACACGCTCAATATGTTAAAAAATAGCATTGACTGTGAATACGAGACAACTTTAGTCACGTATACTCTATAAACAACTAGAAAGTCTTCACTCAGATCGTATTTCAATTGGCAGAATTTAACCAAATTGCCGCGTGACCCGATTTCGTATACAAAAAATAATGCGCTATTTTGCAATTTCTTATTTACTTTTTTTCGTTTAGCAAAAATTTTCGAAAACACGAAATTACCAAATTGTTGATGGAATTCGATATTATCGATATGATTCGCTGATATTTCACGTAATTTCTTAATGCATGCTGCAGACACATTAATAAGTACTACTTTTCTTTAAGATATATTTTCCAGCGACATTTTGTATGTGTGTTGTTACGGCCGCTGAACAAGTGACTACCGACAGCATCTGAATTGAAACACTACGAAGTCTCAAAATTACTAAATAACGGAATTATTCATTCGAACAAGGCATCACTGAGCCTGTGAGTGCCGCGGCAATCACCGGCGTGAACGCGTAACTAATCTGAGAGAGCAGTGCCGCGCAGATCACGCCCAAGGCAAGCGTGTGCCTTAATGAAAACGAGGCCGATCTCGCAAGTGCAACCCGCGGCGCTACAAGTCGCCTGCGGATTCACCGCCGCCGAGACAAGTTACGTACGTGGAGTTGCGGCTCGGCAGCGAAAAAAGAAACGACTTGATTGCAGTCGTTTGTTCGCAGAAAGTGGTTGTGCGGTGCTGCCAACTTACGAGATTACCATTTTCACTTTCTCAGGTTGGTAGTCAGACGATGTGCGCGATGTGTCCCCCCTTCCCCCCCCCCCCCNCAAATGCTCGTTTTCACCTAGACACATGCATAGGCAACGAGTTTTGTGTAGAGGGGGCAAGGGGACGGTTATCCCCCCTCCCGTCCATGAGCAGGCCCGTCGCCCCTCATCAAATTGTTATTAAGTACTTATAACTTATGATGAGCTGCCTGCCTCATTATTTTTAAAATAAGTTTTATTTATAGGCATTTACGCGACCAAGAGCAGCAGTATTTCACAGAGGAAATAAATTAAACAATTAAATTAAAAATACAACACGCAGTAAGAAAGAGAGAGAGAGAGAGAGAGAGAGAGAGAGAAGATTAGAATAACAGTCTCTTGGTAATTCACGTTTTTCTGCAAAACTATTTAACGTGCGTCCGGTGTGCTAATCTACGAAAAGAACACGCACTTCGGACGAGGGCTGTTAAGTGCTTTCAAAACGTCACGCACATTAGAAACACCATTTTTGAGTACTCCAAAAATGGCTAAAAACGGCTGTTTCAAAGTATTGTATCTGAAAATGTACGCGTCAGATACGTACGAAACTGCTCGAGTGCCCTACATTCAACCTTCCTGCAGACTTTCCACGGGTACACACAGTGCAACGAGAACACGGCACGTCAGTTCGGAGCCTTGCGCTTAGCGGCGATGGCGCACTTGATGCGCGAGGCAGTGTCGCCCTTATCTCTCCCGGCGTCAATCGCGGGGAAAAAAAACCCCCAGGCAGGCGGAAGCCTTAACGTTGAATTGAAGTTGTTAGGTAAACATTAGTGAATACTTGTATTGTTTCTTTGCTTTCTGTTATTTTTAATGGAATAATGTAAGTAAGAACTAGCTAATTTGTAAAACATTCAGTTTTATAACAATTTTACGGCGTCATTTAACCGACGCGTGAATAAAGCGATGAGGCCCGTGGCAACGTTAGTTCTATATACGGCGGAAGAATGCACTATGTGCATACAAGTAGGTCTCAGGCGGGGCTTTCGAAATGCTCAGTTTTTACCGTGAACAGGCTGCAAGGAGGCACTGTACGTGGGTGTCGCGAATTCCGCGAATCACTCGAGCCGTCGGGACTGGCCCGCGACGTCACGGCGGTACGGCGCGGCGAGCGAGCGATATCTGGCAACGCCGCCGTCGCTGCCTTGTGGCTAAAGAAGTGTGTCAGCGAGCCAGCGATCCGGTCCGTCGCGGGCCATGGACCTGTTGCCTAGTTTTCTTCTCACAGGACTGTCTGCTGCAGCTTTCTCTTTTAACCTGCATATTGTATCGCTCCTGCGTGCGAATGTCGCTACTGGCGGCGCCGGTTGTCCTTCGCCCAAGGAGGGACCGGCATATGCATGACCACGGACAAACCAAGCGAGCCACGATATTCCGTCGAATGCATAGACTAAAGAAGAGGCAGACAGCTTTTTTTCGTATTTACTGATATATCCGTATTTGCGTGCAACATAACGATGCAATGGAATCTACGCGGAAAATAAAAGAAACAGAAGGAATAATAAAACGTTACCGCGACTTTATCTTTACCGAGAAATGGACAGACACACACGCCAGGATAAAAGACTAGCGTTACGTTCCAGCGTTTTGTTGACCTGCGTAGAGGAACAATGCATGCACGTTCGCAGAAAAATGCTGTCAGGGATACGCCGCGCATTTTGCAGCCAACATAAGGTCACTCATTGTTCAGGATGAGATTCATTTTCAGAACCGAGTCGTGTTGCGACCGCAGTGGCGCGCGCTTCGGACCTCTCGTGTAAACACGCAATATTCCTCTTTCAAGGTCAGCAGAGGTCATCTCGGCCGCTGGAATCGCTAAAGCCCCTGTCACTGTCAAATTCTTCCGTCGAACTGCTTCCAATAAGTTTAGTCACGCGAAGTTTGAAGGTTGTGACGTCACCGAAACGTCATCATCGCCGTCGTGTTTTTTTTCTGGAAAAGTTGTTTGGTTCTATTTTCCATCAAACATTTTGAAAATTTGTAGGGTTCTTTTTTTAACGTTTGACGGGTTCAGCCAATTAGAATCGTGCATGGCAGAAATGGCGATTTTCGACATCACGAAACTTTATAATGGAGAACAATATATGGAAAAAAAATTAGGCTATTAATATAATTAATTGATGTAGAAGCTCTTCGAGTATGAATGCTATTTGAAGTGATTAATTCACAATAATATTAAGAACTCAGATCCATTCAAATTCATTGCGCAGGAAATATCTGTGATAAATAAAATAAAAATTAAATTAATCTCAATATTATAGTTAAATTTCTCCCTGTAGTGAACTACACGGAAACAAACAGCAGTATCTCACTTGGAAAATAATTTTGAAATGAAAACTCAGACTAGGTCCTTGAAGTAAGGAAAAATTAGACAGTGTGACACATTTTTAAATACATGCAAGATTATTTGATCTAATTAGTTGACTGGAAAAAATTTGAAGGCCATAGGACTACTCGTCTTCAAATTTTATTCTCGCATATATTTAAAGGCGAAAATTTGACGGTGTGGCAGAGGCTAAAGGCGTCCATTTTCATGTTATAGAGTAGGTAAGTATACAGAGACAAAATGGCGGGGCAGTTACTTTTATATGAGCGTATCCATGCTCTGGCTGGACTAGGCTCTGGGAATAGGCCTTGTGTCTGATTGGCTGCTGCATGATGCTTGTTGGCTGGGTTGCCGGCTGACAGCTGACTATAGTGCATCTCACCCTTAAATTGCAGTAAACAGTAAATGGCGTGCTCCGTTTCCATATGGCTACCAGTTATCAACAGTCGTGTTGAAAGTTCAAGGACATGCATACAAATATACGCAACAAAAATTGTCACCTTTTATAGAAGTGCATAAATATTGATTCCCGATATTCACGGTACACTCGTGAAATGGTCGTACGCGAACATCCAAATGTAATCGCTACCTCGGAGATGCTATGTCCCATCTCTCGTGCGCCGACTACAACACCGCGTTCAAACTCACTCAAATCTTGATAACCTGCCATTGTAGCAGCAGTAACTGATCTAGCAACTTTGCCAGACGCTTGTTGTCTTATATAGACGCTGCCGACCGCATCGCGTTACTCTGATTGGTTCCATACCTCTTTTATTTGCATACGCACGCCTATACCAGTTTTTTTGGCTCTCCAATGTATAAGACTGTTTGATTAGCTAATCACTGCAATCTAAGAGCGAGACGCACTATAGGCGCTGGCTGGCGAACGGCGCGGCGTTGCAACATTTCTGCTGGCCAATGGCGACGTAGAGTTGTCGTGAGCGGCTGCAGTTCGCGGTGTAAGCGGACGTTTTACCTCTGTATTATTAAGTACTCTGTTCCCACTTGGCAGAGTGGCCGGGCAGGTGATTTTTTTGAACCCAAACCAAGACATGACTGTACTTGCGGGTGCCGAGTATTCAAGTGGTTCGGAGCCCATTTCGAACATGAGGTTTTAATATGAAGGTTTTTCCGTTGATATCCACGCAACACAAACCCGTGGATAGTCACACAACATAAAACCAGTCATTTAACTTCAGATTAAGTAATTTAATATTAAATGTATTAATTGTCTAACTTGTCGCTGTCCATCTCGGGCCGCGGTAGTTAAGTGGCTAGCGCACTGCGTCCCACCAAAGTGTTCCGGATTCGAGTGAGTGCAGTGGAGAGATCTGGGCGGCTCATAACATCGAGGTCTTGAGACCCGGCGAGGGTGAAGTGAGGTGACTATGGAGCGGCGCCTGAATGAAGGGGCGGGGGAAACATAAGATCCCCGAGAAAACCCCGCCGACCAGTGGCATCGTCCGGCACGATTCCCACATGCGAAAATCCGGGAGCGACCCCGTCGGGAATCGAACCCGGTTCGCCTTGGTGGGAGGCGAGTCGTCTAACCACTACACCACCGCGGCCGCAATCCGGGTTCGATTTCCGGGCGGGGTGGCACCCGATTCTCGCCATGTTGGAAACGTGGCGGACGTTGCCGCTGGCCGACGGATTTTCTCGGGGCCGTCCTCCAGTTTTCCCCTCCCTTCCATTACATCAGCGCCCTATCTCCATCTCACTTCACTCTCGTGGGTGCTAAAAAAAAAGTATTGTCGTTGAGCGTCTTCCAAGTCTTCCGAATCAACCAAGCCTTGTCCGTCTTACAATAACGAAGCGGCTAACACGTTCCGGTTATATTTGTTGCGAGAATTTCCGTGTTTCATCTCATTGACGAAGCAAACTTTTGACACCAAGAAATATAATAGCATAACACAATAAACATTATTGGATTTTAAAAAAATATTTCAAATAAGAATAAAATGCATTATATATAAACCATGTTATTGGTACACAAATAGTTCCATAAAAGTTTGTAGATGTTTCAAGATTTTTTTTACATGTTATACAATGAAATTACTATGTTTTGTTTGATTGTGGACTGAAACATGATGTACCCCAAATTGAGGCAAAACAATCTGCACCAGTTTATATCGTTTTGTGCAAATAATGCACTGGGTAACCTACACCAACTATTTTCCTATTTGACTTGCTCTAAGTTTTGTAGAAACATAATTTTTTTTCCCGTTCAATACATCCAAAGTTTGTGTTGATGTTGTCACCTCCAAAAGCACCGATTTTTTTCTTTCTTCGGTGTTGTAATCTAAAATTATACTTCAAACACCACCTGCCACTGTGCTGTGATTTTCATTTTCACGTACTTCAATGTCAGCCACCTAGTCTTAACATCCTCCTTCAAATAGAAATACTAAACCAGATCGCGAAACACTAACATGTTTGTGGTTACTATCATTAGGGCTTATGCCAACATAACTGATTTTTGAATGACTCCATTTTGTTCTTTTTACCATGAAAGGTGCTGTCACACATCTACAACGACTTCATCTTTCAGTTTTTTAGCATTAGAAAAGTTAGCTGCTTTCGATTCACTAAATATCTCATAAATCAAATAAGTTCACTCGTACAAGTACTTCAGTGGTACGAATGACGGTGTTTGTAAAACAATGCTCGTATTTGTAATGGGGCGTGGTTGAGCTCGACCTACAGTGTGATATTGCAAATAAGAGCGACCACGTTTTCAGGTTAGGTAGGCTTATAAACCAGAAGAAACATTCACAGATTCCCGTTCAATAATTAACTGCGTATCTGAATCGCAACAGCGTTACATGCACCTACTTTATTAAATATTACAGTTATAAAGATGCCATGCTACTTACCCACACAATTTGCATAAATTCGTTTCTACCCGTCATTATGCTGCGAAACTGTTACAAATATTCTTGTCTGACAAAATTCAAGCACGAATACTTTCACAACTACAACAGCAGCCTGACCAAATAGGATATGTACGCACCTGTCCGTTATCGTTATCGATTGCGGTGATATAATGCTCTCATGCGCTCAAAGGCTCAAGACGGCTCAGTATAACATTAGTGTCGCTATCTGACGATGTATTTAACAAGCAATACTGACGATAAAGTCAGATACGATCGCAGGCATACGTGTTTACGACTCGAACACTCACTCTCTCTACGCCAGAAACCATGATTGTCCGCTCAACCCTCTACGTATGGCAACACTACCTTCATGTCGTTTGAAATTCTCCCATTTATGCGAATAAAACTAACTAAATTAACTAAATTAACACCACATTAAAAAAAAAATTTGGCTACCAAAAACTTAAGCGAACTTCAAGGGGCCGCGGTGCCGCTGCGGCTAGAGCACTCGCCTCAAACCAAGGCGAACCGGGTTCGATTCCCGGCGGGCTCACTTCCGTTTTTCGCTTGTGAGAATCGTGCTGGACGATGCGACTGGTTGGTGGGTTTTTCTCGGGGATCTCCAGTTTCCCCCGCTCTTGCATTCCGGCGCTGCTCCATATCCACCTCGCTTCACCCTCATCGGCTCTCAGAATATTCTCACTCCACCAATTTCAATTCAGTGTGTCCCTTAAAATAGTGGCATCCTTGCCATAATGTGCTTATTTATACGTATTTCCTTATTACCTACTTACTGTTAAAATTTAAAATTCAAACGAAACTCTGAACTACTTTACATAATTTCTGAAACCAGAATGGACTGATTTTCCGTCTATATTTTCTGATGTGAGACTGAAAAAGAATAAACAATGAGTTAATATTTATTAGAAATACAGGTGCAACGAAAACCACACGGAAAAAATATTAACTTAAAAAAATCTTTGAAGATATGACATAAGCCCTGACAGCACCCATTTTCAAATATTTTATCTGAAAAGTAAGCTGCGATGAAACAAAACTAAATCCAAGATGAAATGGGTTATTAGCCCCTTAAAATGTGTGTACGAAGTGAAGACAGGAGATATTTCGAAGACTTATTTTAAAAAGTGCTCGAGAAACCACGAATCTGCTATTATATATATTTGTGTGTAAGCGATATATGTAAATAAGCCGATGTAATCTGTAAAATGAATGCCTGAATGCAGGTAAAAGGATGACGGATAACATCGTTTATGTTTCCCCAGGGTCGGGTCCAGCCATATCCAAAAGGAAGGGGCTCTTTGGCCATGCACAAGACCTTGTCTATCTATGTTTGTAGATGCACAAGACCTTGTCTATATATGTTTATAGATGCATAAGACCTCGTCTATCTATTGTAGATGCACAATACCTTGTCTATCTATGTTTGTAGATGCACAAAACCTTGTCTATCTATATTTGTAGATGCACAAGACCTTGTCTATCTATGTTTGTAGAGGCACAAGACCTTTTATTTTTATGTGCATGCACACATGACATAATTAACTCAAATGGTATGCAGTTATCTTACATTCTTTGTGCACGGTTTTGGGTGGATAGCTCCGATATTTTTAAATGCTGTTCACGGTTGATTGAGTACTATTGAGTTCAACCCTTGACAAATGTCGCTGTCCATACCTGCATATATTTTAACGGGCACACTGGCTGGCTGGCCTGCATCCGGTAAAGTTCTTGGAGGCGAAGGGAACGTAGCCTCATGCCTTAACGTTGAATTAAAAGTAATGGGAAAACATTTGTGAATACTGAAATGATTTCTCTTGCTTTATTTTCAATGCATATAAATGTAAAAATTATCATATTTGCGAAATATTTAATTTTTTAATAATTTCACAGTTTACTGGATCCACGTATGAATAAAGTGATCAGGCCAGTGTCAATGTTAATTCTACACGTCGCGTCGGTTACTTAGAATAAAAACCTCGTATCTCACTTCTTTTTTTGGCGAAAATTTATTTTTGAGTTTATTGGTTCGAAACCTCGTATATTTGCAAAGCGCTCCAATTGAAAACGGAATTCCATTAATTTCATTCATTTGGAGCACTGTAAAATTAGATAGGCCAATTCAAAATTTTCCAACCGACAGTATCAAAAAATAATTTTCGCAAAAAACGTGAGATACGAGGTTTTCGTTCTAAGCCATCGATATGGTGGGAGAATACACGATATGCTTGTAAGGTGATCTTATGTAGGACTTTAAAAAATGCTCGGTTTACCGTGAACATCTTATTGATACATATTCGTTTATTAGGTACGCTTGTACTGTTACAGCCAGTTACGTGATCTGCAATGTGATTGTAATTACTGAATAACGTATAGTGGAATACAAATGCGTACGTTGCCCCTTTATTTCTGATACATACATCAACTCTCGACTTCCATTGAGTAGTTTGTTGCAGTGATGGTGCAAGAGATTCCGGGTTCGAATTGCAGATGGGTATCGGGAGTAGATGATATTCAGGGAGAAATTTAGAGGCATTTATGCATACTTCATTTCCCAATCGCCATCCGCAATATGTGGAGGACATTACTGGGCAACTTAAAAGACCTTAAAGTGATCTTTAAGAAACAATAATCTTGAAGGGTGAAGTGCTACCCCCTGGATCCGCCCCTGTCAGGACCGAGTGTTGCCTGGGAGACAGACACCGCCTGCGGCCTTCTGGCGATTGTCGCATCAGGAACACAATTACTAGAGACCTGGAAATCACGTGTATTTGGTTTGGCAACACTGTAGACTCCACAGCACTTTGTGTAATCGAGCCTTAGTTAGTTGTTCTTGGGCTGATACTGCAGTTTCTCCTCAGACCAAGGTGGCACGGGATTCCATCGTTGTCTTCTTGCAACCTACTTGTCGGCTGTCATTCGTCCTGGGAGTGGCTTACTAGCTGCGATCCGATTACAGAAGGAAGTCAAACGTACGTGTGTTTGAAGTTCATCTTGTCTTCGCCTCTCTAACCATCAAGCTGCTCGCTGATTACGAAGGCGGAACGAACGCTTGCTTGTGCTGGAACGGGCCTTGGTGAGAGTTGTTCGTTGCCCTGAGCGGGAACTGTGACTTGCTAATTTTTTACGGTGAGGGAAGTTAGCTCACTCAGCTGTCGGTAACATGGTTGCCATTATATCAGTGCTTAACTGAGCGTAAGTTGTTGTAGGAGTCGAGGTACCAGTGGCGGGATTTGGAGGCTCGCCAGAAAAGATAATTGCCATACGTAGCGGTAGCAGAGATGGGCAAATACCTACCTGTAAACTGACCGTACTCTCCGTTAGGTAACGTACCGTGCCTGCGCACGCTTCTAGAATAAAGATACACGCACCTCACAAACGCATACAAATTAAGCGCCCACGAATACCTCGCTAGGGAACAGATCATTAAAAAATGAACAGCTTTTCGCGGACGACGACGCGTCCTCGAGAGTAAGCACGCACTGCGTGTCTCGGAGATGTGCGAGTTGCTCACATTTCTGGTGAGCAGATGAAGGCAAAGAGCCATTGACCTTGAAGTTCACACTCCCCTCCCTCCCTGCCGCCAATCCAGCACTCTCTGGAGGAGATCCAAGAAGATGAATTAAAGGACACCTATCTCCCTACTGAGCGTGTTTGGCCACGAGACAAGTGGACCTGGCTCACATTCGGGAGGTCTTGAGCTCGATCCCCCCCGGCTGTGTTCGGGGTTATTACCGAGCGGGTTTGAATCGTCGTTCCAGGCACATGCCTGCGCATTTCTTTGAAACTGACCCCCCCCACCCCCTATTTTCCATTCACTTTCCTGGTGGTTCTATGAGCATAACATGAACAACTGTTATTGTGACAGTAACTCCGAAATGACTTTCTTTAAAGCCTACTAGAGTTATTCAAAAGGATGTGGGACGTCAAGTGACGCAAAATACGTTATCTCAAGCCCACACATTTTTATGGGAGAGCATATAAAAACTAAGCAAGGGCGATCCTAGATAACAGTTTTTGCCAACTTTGTTAGCGGATATTTTGCCAGATTAATGCGTTTGTTTTGCATATCATCTTGCACCGTAACGACATAAAAATTTACGATGTAAGAAATAACTTAACATAAATACATCACTTTGTTAAAAATATTCGCTCATAATGTTAGTAACCCCAGTTCTATCGGACTACCCTTCCTTCGTTTGTCGATATTGGCTTCCACAAACTTGTAGAGTACGACTAACGTTTATACGGCTGATTTATGCCCAGCAGACTTTTATATTTACAGCATTGTCGAAGTGACAGAAATTAAAGATATCCAGTTTAGCAGATCAGATGAAGAACGTGCTTATGCTCAGTATTCACAAGTCATTGTATTGGAGCTCTAATACGACAGATCATCTGGTGGAATATTATGTAAAATACCGTATCCGCCATGTAAAACAAGATTGCTGAGTGAAACTGTAAAAATTACCAAAATAAAACCTTTTTTCTAAAACAAATATTAAAAAATAGCTATGTTTTGCTTATTGTGTGACTTATATCGTACTGACAGGGTATTTCCTTGTTAAATGGCGTCTCTCTCTCTCTTAAATACTGTTCACTGCAAATTAACTGCATGTGTGTGTATTATGGGCTATTCACGGTAAAGTGAGCACTTTTGAGGCCCTAATTACCTTTTACCTATAAAATCTTTTAGCCTTCGACCACTTTTTAAATTAAATATTGCAATGTAAGTAATAAACACAGTGTATATATTTCATCGGACTCGCAAGTTGACGTCAAAGGTTACAATAAAATATATTTATTGACTATTATTCCAAATGAGAGGGATTCCAAAAGTGCTCACTTTACCGTGAATAGCCTACGCCATAGTTACTGCTATGCAGGCTTCCAATTAAATTGGCAGCGAATTAATAAAAATTAGCTCTAAGACTTGGCGTCGTATTGAGAATGTACTATGTAAATTTACTCCAACTGAATTTCGTGTTTCGTGTTTATAAACATTAGAACAAATTTTCATATTTTTAACGATCTTAATTTACTAAAAATCCTACGGTTTCACTTGAGTGACACTTGAATAAAGTGAAATGGTTTCATAGCAATGTTAATCTTACATATAGCGGAATGATACAAAACGAGAAGAAAATTAAGATCCTGAGCAGGGCTTTCAAAGGTGCTCAATTAACCGTGAACTACTTATAGTTTGGTTTTGGGCCTGCTTAGTACTGTATCTGCGCTTGGTTTAGTGATTGACCTCTAACCTTTACCGTCGAGATAGAGCACTTCACAATGTGGAGTTAGGCTGACGGTGAAGGGTGGGTCTCTTCCTCGAATGGGACAATGGGCTAACGCCCAGCTTCAGCCTCCTCCCATATAGGTAAAATAACAATTTTTTTAAGTGTTTTTCATTTTATGCCCACAACTATATGCCAGTAGGCTGTCCAGGAACCGGCTTGCAAACTAGACTTGACTCAACCTTAAATATATA
>NQII01002602.1:226559-236932 GCA_002778355.1 Clitarchus hookeri | reverse complement strand
ATATAACCATAAACATTCATGGCTTATCCAGATTTCGAACCCAGAATTGCTCGCACAATAAGTTGTCTACGCTACGGGGGTCAGCCGCGTTTGTCCTGCATCACACGTAAGAACGCACGGAGTATTATTTTATTTATTTTTGACGCCATCTGCCTGGTCCCTGACATTACTTCTGGCAGCTAACGAACTCCGCAAGCACGCACGAGCCGGACCACGAAGTAGAATTGAAATGAAACCTTGCTTCACTTACAATGTGCAGACAGGAATGCCGTTATCAACGTCTACTGAGGGTCGGTGACAAAGACGTGACACCCGCATGCAAGAGTCGACGCTGTAGACGAACAAAAAGGCCTGTTTTGTGGAACGCCAATCGCGTAAACAATATATGTACGCTCTGAAAACGTAACCTTGAAAATTACTCCGTTAAATAGAAAATTTTACTGCGAACCAACCAGAGAAAACTGTGACTTTAGAATAACTGAAATTGTAATAATGCCTATTTCTACTCATTAAGACGAATTTCTTTGCCACGTGCGATGATCTCCAGTGTGTGCTGCTGATTCGTGAATCAGTAAGAGGTCATTGATAGTTCAAAATTAAGTGAGTAGTATTTCGCTGATTGAAAACACATATTCATATTTACAGTGCAAGTTTAGAGGTACGTTTCAAAAACCTACCTGCAGTAAAGTTGGTGAATAAAATGGACACACGTAATACAACAAAATATCTTTATTAGTAGGGGTTGTCTCACCCTTGGCCTGAATTACAGCTTGTATCCCAAGGGCGACTGGCAAATTCAGTTCACGTACGACGTTGAAGGGAATATGCATCCTTCCCTCGTGAAGAGAGCTCTCTAGTGGAGAGAGTGCAACTGGAAGTGGACACCTAGCACGCGTTTCTAAACTGAAATACTCAACAACAAAGGTTCTGTAATGTCGATGTCAGAAGACTGAGGAAGCCAGACGAGGTGTTCAACTTCATCCTCTTGCTCATCGAACTATGCTAAAGAGAGAGAGTTGTAAGTTTAGAACTCGGACCGTTCGATTGAAAACACAGTGTTGAGTACAGTGCGGAGATGATCGCCCGGAATGTTGACATGTTGCAGTACTACAGGTTGTCTCAGACCAAGTCGATATATCACGCCCTGCATCCACGCAGAGATCCCTTCGTTCTCAACAGTAGTAAGGAGGCAGTCGACGTGGAATGCTTCTGCGGGGATTCTCCAGATATATATACACTTCCGGTGGTCTAGGGATAATGTAAATGCATATTTGTCAGACCTCGACACTACTGCTGTGTCCAGTCTCTGTGTCTTCGACAGCACAGTCGTCGCTTCAACGCACGAAGCGGTGTCGTCAATAGTTTCGCGATGGCCGCTTGCCCACGAAAGTTTGCAAAATGTAATTTCCCGTTGGATAGTATTGGTCGGTGCTGGTTCCTGGTATGCGTGTTCAACGCTGAGGTTATCAGGGACACGCTTGTCTTGTGTTTTAGGGTCTGTCAACTTCAACAGTACTTCTGTTGCTGCTTCGAGCTTTGACTTTCGCCCACCGTGGTGTTCCGAAGATGACGTCTCGCCATGTCCTGTGCAAGCTGCCATAACAGTTCGCACAGCGCTCCTTGCCACAGCAGCCACGGCGTCGGCTGTTCTCTTCACTGAGGCTCCAGCGAGGTGCGCAGCAACGGTCGCCCCTCTTTGGAAGTCCGAGGGCTCGAGAATAATGGCGTCTGACTGCTATAGTCTATCCACGGTTACTTCCTAACTTTCTGAAGCCCTGCTAAAGTTCTACTTCCAGGATATTCCTCCGCCTCGCGCAAACAAAACTTAACTAAGCCTTGAAAATTACACCCAACGGACAACGCACCCCATTCGTTTCTTACTAGGCATTACCAACACGCCCATTTCCTCCCTGTTCATAAGCTTATTAATTATAAGTTAATTATTACAATTACATATAAATTATAAGTAAATGTTTAATTTAACAAAAAATATGATACTTGTATGTATAATAGAAGTACAAAACGCTTGTAATACATGGCATACTTAAGAAACAACTAAACACGTCATACACGGGGGGATTTTTCAAAGGTTTGATTCAAATAGTGTGAAGAAACCGCGAATAGACTATAGCANAGGAAACAAGCAGATACATCATACACGGGGGGATTTTTCAAAGGTTTGATTCAAATAGTGTGAAGAAACCGCGAATAGACTATAGCACAATTTCCACCTGTAACCCGAGCGACTGCTGCCGACAGACTGATAACTCCACGCCGCCTTCAAGGCCAGTGAGTGGTAGGCTTCTGTCGCTGCACTGTGGAGAAAAAACTACGCCCGTTTTTGTATGGTAGTTGATATTTCGTCCACCACCTTTCTATGCAATTGTAAAATACCAAGATTAAATTTTTTTTAATGAAAAATTATGTTAAAGTGTGTGTGCATATATTTATTTCTATATGTTTGTGTATTTCTTAAGGTTTTTGCAGGTATTTTCAATAAATGGAAATAAATAAACGATGACTGCAAAATACTATACAATAAGACGAAAGTAAAACTATTTATACGTGTTCAGAAAAGTGTTTATTTTAATAGTAATTTGTTCAGAGTTCTTATTTCTCTCTTGGACTTCAAACTCGTAACCCCACCCATGTTCCCAAAAAGATCCTCCTCTTTCTTCCCTTCCATCATATTTGAGTGTAATACTGCTAACGTTAACAGGAAAAACAAAATAAAGCAGGAAGTTCTGTATACAAGGATATAACGCAAACTTCCCAAGCAAACCCCCTAAAAGGAAAGAATCAACAACTGGATCCTCACACCTGATAGAAATCGACGGGACGGACGTGTACGCTCTTACAACAAACCCACATCGTTCCATTGTTAAAGTTCATTCTCACTGTAAACCTATCAATGGCTGTAGAAGAGACAGTAGTACTCAGGTGGTGGCGAATCTCGAGTAGATAAAGCCAGAATTCCTGGTTTCCTTCTATGACGATACATAAATGAATAGTAGGTAAAATTGTGGTTCTGTTAGAACCTGGATTTTATACTGGTGAGATAATCTGGAGTTGGCTTATATGCTAAGGAAACCTAAACTTACATCTATCAACCACACATACCTACTGCCATGGCTGACGCGGGATTCGACCCAAGGCCAGGACCCAAGGCCAGGACCCAAGGCCAGGACCCAAGGCCAGGACCCAAGGCCAGGACCCAAGGCCAGGACCCAAGGCCAGGACCCAAGGCCAGGACCCAAGGCCAGGACCCAAGGCCAGGACCCAAGGCCAGGACCCAAGGCCAGGACCCAAGGCCAGGACCCAAGGCCAGGACCCAAGGCCAGGACCCAAGGCCAGGACCCAAGGCCAGGACCCAAGGCCAGGACCCAAGGCCAGGACCCAAGGCCAGGACCCAAGGCCAGGACTCAAGGCCAGGACCCAAGGCCAGGACCCAAGACCAGGACTCAAGGCCAGGACCCAAGGCCAGGACCCAAGACCAGGACTCAAGGCCAGGACCCAAGGCCAGGACTCAAGGCCAGGATCCAAGACCAGGACCCAAGGCCAGGACCGAATACCAGGAGCCAAGTCCAGGACCGAATACCAGGAGCCAAGTCCAGGACCCAAGGCCAGGATCCAAGGCTAGGACCCAAGGCCAGGACTCAAGGCTAGGAGCCAAGACCAGGACCCAAGACCAGGATCCAAGACCAGGAATCAAGGCCAGGACCCAAGGCCAGGAGCCAAGGCCAGGACCCAAGACCAGGACCCAAGGCCAGGATCCAAGACCAGGACCCAAGGCCAGGAGCCAAGGCCAGGACTCAAGGCCAGGACCCAAGACCAGGATCCAAGACCAGGACTCAAGGCCAGGAACCAAGCAGTCTCCGAAGTTTACGTCTCAGCGACCTCGGCTACAAAAATCGCATTAACAGTTAGGAACGAAAATATTTAATTTTCGAATATGTAAATCACAATTTTTTTCAAGGTCGATATATATGTATGTGTGTGTGTGCGTTTGTGTAACATTTTTTTCTTTCTGCTCAAATATGACTTACTGTATGTACCCTTGGCGGAAAAGGTTATGGAAGAAATTTATAGTTCCCGATGACCCCCTGTTCGCCCCCACCCTACATAAAATCTGTATATTGTGTTTTAGCCTACAAATACCAACACAAAATAAAAACATATTTTAAGAGAACTTGAGAAGCTCTGCGTGTGTGGGGAAAGAGGGGAAACTGGGAAGCTCACAAAAATAATTTCTGGCGAGGAAAAAAAAACCCCACGTACTATGCCGCTTATAGGCTGTTTACGGTAAAGTGAGCACTTTTGAAAGCCCTGCAACATACACTTGTATGTGCATTGTTTATCATTACACCATATGTAAAATTAACGTTGTCTTGGGCCTAATCACATTCCTGCGTAGGTCACTGAAACTGTGATATAAAAAAAAAGGTTAATATTTTACAAACCTGCTTATTCAATAATTTCAGTATTCAGACATGTTTACCTAACACTTAGGCATGGAACTACACTGCCGGACCATAAAAATAGCGCGCACAGAAGCTTGCATCGAATGGTACTGAAACTTTACAGAGGTGGTGACACAGATGAGTAATACAAGCGATCGCAAAAGTCAGAGCAGCAGGACAATTGCATATGGATGTTTGGTGCGCCGTCCGGTCATATTCGCACCCCTCGCACTTGGATGCACGCTGCAACACTGTGTGGTATGCAGCCTAGCAGACACCGGACGTCGTCCTGTGGCAGAAGGTCCCGCAACTGTCGGACGCTCTGCAACATCGACAAAAACACAAACAAACAAAAACTTTCTTTGTTATTGACCTAACGGACATTGACAATCACACAATATTCAAATTTCCATTTCCTTTAAACTTTCATTAAGTACTTAGATTTCTTACCTACATCAAAAATAAAATATCTCATTTTTTCTTCATCGCTTCAGTATACAGGATTATTAAAAAGGATGGTACATGGATAAATCAGCATTACTTTTGTACCTTCTTTTATAAATAATCATGTATTAAAATTTTAAATTTTTATTTATAAAAATTATTTTGGCATAGTAATTTTCTTTCTCATTTGCTATTTTATGCTGTACCAATAAAATATTCCCACCACCATCTTTTTTGTGATTTTTAAACCAGAAATATTTGCAACACTACAAATAAGCAAATTAATTAAACGAGTTAAAAATATTTTAACATACTCTTCATGAAAACAAAAAAGAGCATTTTTTTATTCACATCCATGCAGCCATGTGTGCTTATCATACAAGTCACAATAAAACACTATTTTATGTGTCTGCTGCCTACTTGATGAAAGCTGATTAATTATTAAGTCAGGAATAGGTCGTTCTTTGTTTTTAATTTCATGTTTCTCCTCTAGTGATGATTGAGAAAAATTAATAGCTTGTAAAGCCGCCACATTTATTCTGTTGGTGTTAAATTCAATTAAAATATAGCGAAAATAGTAAGCTACAAACTTCTAAATACTTCACTTCACACCTCAAGTAATCGCCAGCTTGACGACAGCAAAACAATAAGAACGCGCGCACCAGTTGCTCGTCCCACGACCGCCTGTGGGGTGGCAGCCCTGCAGTCAGTGTTGCCAACCTGGCCATAAGTAATTGTGCTACAACTCTATGAAAATTATGCTATTTTGGAGAAAAAATATGCTACGTTAGAAAAATTACTTAAAAGTATATATATGTATGTAAAAAAGCATTGCTTTCACAATAACATTATGACAAAATACACGTATTTAAAAATAGCAGTAATAACACAGATTATATGTTGCACTAAAAATATAATTTGCAATTTGATTTACGTCAATTCCAAAACTATCGTACAGACAATGAATAATAACTTAATAATTTTTTTAACAGTTATGTAATATTATGGCAAATCCTCGTCCTCTGAATCTCTTTTGTTAGTAGAAATTTCTGAAATTGAAGTACTAGCAGCTGGATATAATGATGCTTTCGTCATACGTCCAATCAATTTTTTGGTTGGAGTGAAGCCTGTACAACATCCCGAATTCTTCACTGCCTCCCTTGCTAAAAGGGTTCCATTTATTGTCGAAGTGATGATGCGGTTTCTCTTTGGGGTTTTAATGTCTTTAACGTGTGAGAAAATTCGCTCTGCATCTGCGTTGGCATGGGATGTAGACAACACAGAAAGTGCAAAACGTGGGAGTGCCTTGAATACACCATTTCCGTGGTCATCCTTGAGCACACTGAGCTGGAAAATAAATGAAAAGCGAATGTATTAACTTTCAGGAGTTATTTAAAATTTAGTTTTAATGCAATTATTACTATAGTTACCNCGAAGTGATGATGCGGTTTCTCTTTGGGGTTTTAATGTCTTTAACGTGTGAGAAAATTCGCTCTGCATCTGCGTTGGCATGGGGTATAGACAACACAGAAAGTGCAAAACGTGGGAGTGCCTTGAATACACCATTTCCGTGGTCATCCTTGAGCACACTGAGCTGGAAAAGAAATGAAAAGCGAATGTATTAACTTTCAGGAGTTATTTAAAATTTAGTTTTAATGCAATTATTACTATAGTTACCTTGTGCCATAATTTATCCACCTGTGTAGTTTGCAGTATGTCATCTGGCAACTCCGGTTTCATCGCAGGTAGACGTCGCCACTCATCGTCCAAATATTGCATGTGTGCAATATCCTGAGGAACCAGACATGGTACTACGTATATCCATAAGTGGTAACAGAGATGGCATCCTGTCACGCTCTTGACAAGAGACGGCTTTGTTAGGAGCAAGAAGAGGCACTAGAATTCCTACAAGTTTGTCAGTGAACCTATAACGAAGGCGTATCCCTTGGCATACTTTTATTTAGAATGACCTGCATCGTTTATGAAAATCTTCAACTTTTTCTCGCTGAGTTTGAATTTCTGGACGGGAAAAGTGGCGCATTACACCAATGCCAAGATATAGCTGAGAGAGAGGAACAATAATTTTTTCATCGTCAGGATTGATGTCCTGTAGGTCAGTTTGTGATACATAACTGTTTACCATGTATGAAGACAACAGTTCCTTGTACAGATTGCACATCTTCTCATGAAGGGTGGTAATGACTACCTTTTCAGATTGAAAGTACTGATTCAAAGAAGAAATCTTAGGCAAAACCCACGCCAAGAAAAGAAAATATGCCTTTATGAAAGAATCGTTCAGAGCATAGTGTATGTGCTCTGCTACTACAAGCTTTTNGCGCTCTGCTACTACAAGATTTTCTTCAAGCCACTTGGAATCAAAGAAGAGGCGAAGAGCATCCCACTGCTCCAGGAAACAATGAACTACTGCAGTCAAGGACAGCCATCGTGTCTGGGAAGGGTGCAGAATCTTGTGGACATTGAGTTTCAATAAAACCTGAAATTCAACCAGCTGAGAGTCTTTTTGCACTGCAATTCAAAAAATTGTACACTTCCCTCACCAAGTCTTCACACATGCGTGGGAGCACATTTCAAGCTTCACTAGCACACAGATGAAGTGAGTGGCAAATACACTTCACTAAAATTATTCCAGGGCATAGGGTCTGAAATCTACTTGCCACAGAATTATGTTTCCCCATCATTACAGATGCCCCATCTGAACCTGAACCTATTATGTTTGATGGAGGAACATTTCTATTGTTGAAGGTGCCCGTGGTTAATTCAAAAAGTCGAGCCCCAGTAACTCCTTCATGTGCACCATCAGGATCTGCATTTACAAACACTTGCACAAGCTCCCAAAACCTTGTTACGATTTCACCATATTACACATCGTAAAACCGCACCAAAATACATAAGGTCTTAACAGATGATATATCAGTAGACTCGTCCAATAAAATTGAAAAGGGAGCATTCCTTATCTTTTCTGTTAAATTATCTTTTGCATCTGCACCTATCACGTTTTTTTACAATTTGCTTCGTTTTCATCCTTTTCAGACTTAAACCTTGAGCGATAGCTGAATCAGGACATACCTGCTTAATCAAATCTGTCAGATGGTCCATACATATAAATGAAAGGTGATGAGCAGCCACGAATGCTGATAGCTTAATTTCCCCTGCTCTCACCTTTTCTTCTAAAGGGGATTGACTTTTTGTCACAAAAGTTTGTAGTGTTCTCTGACTACTTGAAGATGCACTTTCAATTATTTTGGCATGTTTTTTTTCTTCCAACTTTATGGGACTGACTTAAACTTAACTTTGCTTTGCACGTAGTATTGCACTTTATGCACTGGGCCCGTAAACTATCATTAGGCACTGGTCTAAGCCAAATGTTGAATGCAGGATTTTTCTCCCAATCTGGACGATAGTGTTGTTCTTGATATTTGTCTTTCTGACTAACATTACTACTCAGTTTCACTTTCTTTGCTGGTGCAGAAGATTCCCTACTGTCACTGTCTTCATCACTAGTGAGTTCCATTGTAGTTACTGAAATTAAATCAGAATAAATTTTAAATAATAATAGCATTAAAACATTAATTTATAAATCTGTCATTATTACAATTATTTGTTTTGGTTCCAGATATTTTTAAATGACAATGCGAGTAAGAATCGACAAAGATGTTGTTTATATTGCTAACCGTTTATTCTTTATCACTTTAGCAATGTATGAGTAAGTGACTTTGTACCAATGATAATTTTACATGTGTCTATGAATGTATACACAATGGGCAGAAAAGTATATCCTAAACACGGCTTCCAAAAGGGCATGAGCAGTCTATATAACTGAGTTATCTCTCACCGTTTTAACTACCAAAAAGTAAAAAGGAAGTGTTACATACATTAAACACAAAACAACATTGTCGCCGAGGATTGCACACTATACACGTGCGTTCATAATTGAAAAATTATGAATTAAGACCAGTCCAAATTTCTTCCACAGAAATTAATTTAAACACAGGCACACGGCATATGTTTACGAAAAGTCAAATCTACGTTAGCCAATACCTTACAACATCGACCACAGTGGCATGATGTAAGGCCTCTAGCTTTTATAACATATTAATACTGTTTTAAGTAGTGGAACGTACCTTATTCCCAGATCTCGAGATCGAAAAAAAAACAATTCACTCGTAATGTACACAAACAAATACCATTCCTTGGAAGTATAAAATTTCGTCACGAAATGTTGATAGATGATGATGCACGATGCCATCACGCCGCGACCACAGAATACACAACTTTGTTTATTCTGTTGCCTGTGCCGCGATTATTCAATGATTCTGATTCTAGTCGCGAGATGGCAGTTTGAGTCCCGTCGAAACGGTGCAAGAGCAATTTGTACAATCTGATTACTTACATTTATAGTTAACTTCTTGCACTTGCATTTCATCAACAATAATTTATTTGCAGAAATCCAAAAATTATGCTACTTTTGCGTAGCATAATTGCCTTGATATGCTGCATGCTACAGACACCTGAAATTGTGCTACATGTAGCATAATTATGCTACGGTTGGCAACACTGCCTGCAGTCCACATGCGCGCGCAGAGCAAGACACGCCCCCTTCCCCCGATAAACTGTATTCCACGTCCTAGCCTCCAGCGTGCGCATGCGCGAGCGAGGCCAGACGAGCTGCCTCCGGCACGCCGCCCATCCTAGCGCTGTACAAGCTATGTAAACACGTGTTGCTCAAGCGAGAAGATCGGTCGACAAGAGCCAATATCACACCACTTCATCACCCATAGGCAAATCTTCAACTCCATGAACGCGCCATTAACTCATCAAACAAACTTTATACGAGCAACTCAAGACACAGCCGCAGAACTAACGCAAGCCCTCAACGAACTCAAAACATTCATGACTTTCCTACACCCACTATTACCACACATCAGAGCCACAAATGCACGAATGACAACCGCAAAATCAGCTGCCGAAAGATTCATCATAGTAATGGAAACAACGAGCGCCCTCAGCAGCCCATAATAATTAAATTCTACAAACAGTGCATCGGGGGTTTTTTTTTTACAGAGGGTATTCCCCTTTTCCCCCAAAATAAATATAGATAATCCCAATATTATGAATAAAGTTTCTCACACCATCCCTACTTTTAAGTTAATAATAAGAATAGAAAGTTAATTAAAAATAACTCTTACACAGTAACTTTAAAAGCCATGGCCTCTAGTATTTTCTCTTTTGCAATTGAACTAAATAACCTTAAATTCTAACTTTAACTTTAATAAATTAAGCCAGTGTTTGATTCGGTATGGCTTACCAAATAGAAATAGTTTAGATTTTAAAAAAATCGGCCTACGGTCGTTGGCAAAGTAGAAGGAATCATAATAAGGTTTCTTCTAAATTGAGAGCAGTTCAGACATTAACAATTGTTTACTGCAATTCACAAATAATTCGTAAGAG
>NQII01002602.1:130857-223473 GCA_002778355.1 Clitarchus hookeri | reverse complement strand
CCCCTTTCTTCTCCGTTGAGCTCTCACGACGGCGAATTTTATTACTGCTCTGAGCCTCAGACGGAATAATGAATTGAGGAGTTCTATGTAAAAAGGGCATATACCCGTATACGCTCTTTTTAGGGAGATGCTATTTTTACATTCTCCGTGGTGTGTTCTCTATGTGCTTAACATTTCATGTCAATATCTTGGTATTTGGCTTCAGAATGATGAATATTGAATCAGCTGATGTGAGATCATTTTGTTTCTATTGTCTATGCCATTTTGTTAGCTATATAATGTATTTGTGGGTATATAGTACTTATTTATAAAACATACGTAGAAATATAATATATATATAAATTATTTGTACATAATCGTTATAATATTAGAAAAATAAATAATATGTTCATTTATCGAAGGCGGCATTAGCGGGTTTTCCAATTATATGCGATTTCTTCTCGCGCGAATATGTATGTGGGTTTTCTCAGAGTGCTCCCATATTTCCTATATTTAAAATTTATATCATTTACATTTAATATGTATGGAAGAGTTCCTTCTGTGAGCATAAGCAAGGCTCCTTAAAATAGCAGTACAAGAAATGTTCCTCCTGTTAGAAGCTTCTTTCACAATGTGGTTAGTACAGTGAAGTCAAGAGGGAAAGTTCGTACAATGGATGAATGGCTCGTGAAATGATTCACAAACAGGGAGACATTCTTCTGGACGTCGAAGATGATGGCGAGTGTGTCGTCGGCTAGAGTCCCGATCGTATGGTGCTACATATACAGCCATGGGTACGCTCACGAGTGAGCGGTATGCATGGTGAGTTATCCAGCGTGCATCCCCGTGTGAACCACGTTGCCAGTTGCCCTCTCCTCAGACACCATGACAAGCGGCACATCATTAAATTGGTCTGCAAGAATTCCTTTAATTTTGTAATTACAGCCCGTCATAAAGGTAGGAAAGGCGTTAGAGATGCGCATAGTTGAATTAAATATGCGGAGTACGAACTGAACAGGCCCAAAACGCATTGCACGTGGTTTTGAAGGGATACAACTACGTCTGCTGCCGTCTCCGCCGGAGCTGTATTAGTGACGTACGTCGGGTATTGTAATACAAACTTAAATGACTTTACGAATGTGTGCTGCAAAAACTTTTGTGCTGTTTGGATCACGAAATTATTTGAAATTCAAGAGAGTAACATTTGGACCTGCGAATTATTTTTTCTGAATTTTAATAAGGGCGTAATTTGGTCGGACAGCAACCAGAAACCAGCGGATGAGAGGTCATGTTCTAAAGCCGCGCCAAATTATGAACAATTTAAGAATGTTATTTTCTGAACTACAAATGAGCCAGTTCAATTTCTACGCCTCACGTAAATGATCTATTTTGTCTGTTAATATTCTAAGAGATGATTTAGCAGTTCAGATCTCTTACAACTGATTCGCTATTTAAAGGAGAGCAATTTTTCATTGAATTTTAATTAAATATTTCTGGATTTTCTGCACAGATTAATTTTTTTAACGGTAATGAATTCGCAATTTTTGCGTACTTCTTCCTTAATAAAACTACAATTATTTTCACACCAATCGCACGTCTTATGCTTTGTGTAGATGTTTGGAGTAGTTATAATTTTATTTTCAAGAGATGTTTCTTGCTTGAGGGTCTTAAAAGTTCATACGAATAGTACGAAATTTTGTCTGTTGCCAGTGCATGTTTCTTTGGAGTGTAATGTGTTTCACGTATTTTGTACATTCATTAAGTGTACCTTTTAATGTGCCAGTAATATCATTTTCATAACTTACCTGATATTAGAAGCAAAAATCAGACACAATTACAGAGAAAATTAAAGTATTCAGCATTTCTTTTCGCACGCTCAGTGCCGCTCAAAGGGAAGCCGACTCGCGTGGCGCCATTCCAGTCCAGCTAGACGCCACGTGCATAGAGGAAGTAAGCGACACAGTAGGAGTTTTGCTATGCATCACTCGCACGCCCGACAAATAACTAACTAATAGCACGTTAAAATTTTCCTTTCTTTTTCAACACAAACATTGTACTTCTGTTATTTTCACACACAGTATGTAGTGAAACCAGCAGTAAACACGTAAGCAGGCAACACACAGAAGAATTTGGCGACCAAACGAATGGGCCTAACTATTTTGCAAGCAACACTAATATTATATTTACTAGCAAAAAAAGAGAAGTCTTTAAGTAGACAGAGCAGGGTTGCGTGAATCTTGGTCGCAACGGGCCGTAGTATACTTGTGTTTTACGTCACACAGTTACAATCAGAACAGCAGCACGTCCTTGGCTTGCTTCACCATCTCACCGGACTCCTGGCCATTGCAAACCTACTAGACGCTCACAAGTGTGTATCATGGATAGTAAAGAAACAACACAAGTTGTCCGGTACCCACCGTTTGTGACGGTTCTGCTTTTCCGACCTCGGCGTCAGAGATGCGGCGTCGTTTTGTGTTTGTACTGTGCAGGTTCGCGCGTTCTCATGGTTTTGTTTTTTGGTTTTCGATCTACGGTTTTTGCTGTTGTGTTGATATATTGTTCGTTTGAAATCGTCGTTTTTGGCCGTAGGCGTGTTTGCTGTTGGCCATCGTAATACCAAAGAAAATAAGTCATAATCTGTTCTATAAATTAATTATCTATTATACGAGTTTTATGTATTAGACATTAACTTAAAATAACTAATTCTGGATCTTAAAAATATTGTTCAGTCTCATTGCAAATCCAAAAGAAAACTCGAATTAAAAATGCTGATACTACATTATTTTGTAATAAACGTGGAAAGTTGAGGCACTGGTGGTTTATACGATACTGCGTGAGGAGCAATATGGAATAGTAAATCTTGAAATTTTTTTTTTGAGTACTGCTTATTATATTTCACCTTTTAATTACTGTCGCTTTTCTAACGTATATGTGCATATTTAAAGTCACAGGTCAGAAATTCTACCCACGGGTCAGCATGATTTATATTCCAGGACTTTTTACATTATGATTATCCGTTATTATTTTTTTTTTTTGCCAGTGGTTGTTGGGCGGCACACTGACCTGAAATAAATTATAGAAAATTTAATGTGTTGCCTTCTATACCAATATTATAAAAAACCAGGGGAAAAGAAGCTTCAAGCTGCATATGGCTAGCGTGATTACAGGTACCCCACGCTGGCATACATGAGTGTAAGTAATACGAACTCCAATATTACTGGTATGAATATGCTAACACTACTGAAATTCATAATTAAAACACCTTTTATTGCTGATGGTATAATCCAGTTAACAAGTGAAATTTTCTCAAATTAAGTTAAAAGGAAACAAAAAAAAAATTATTTGATATACCTGCTTAAATTTTTCCGATTGTTTATATTCATCATTAACACGAAAAAAAAAAAATAATAATTCGACGGAAAATTTAAAATGGAATAACGCTGTTTTTTTAATAACCAAAAGGAAAAATATTTCGTAACGACGGCATCTTTTTGACAACAGGCAATGCCATCTATGAGAGTACTAGTAAATGAAACACTTCACTGGCAACAATTGGGCCGGGTATTTCCCTTATCGAATGATATGTTTCTTATGAAATACACCTTGTCTATCATCTGGAGTATTGATGTATAATCTCCGACTGTTTTTCTTGTTACATGCTAGATAACTCCACGCACTCATTTTTATATCTTCAATCGCCGTCACTCCTTCCCCTCCATACCTCTCTCTCTCTCTCTCTCTCTCTCTCTTTGGACTGAGGGAAGTCACTAAGTTAATCTGTACTTTTTTTTTTTAATTAGCAATCCTCAAAAATGTATTATTCTAGCTATGATCAACTTATTTACGTATCGTTGCCACGTGCATTGCAAAAAAAAAAAAAAAAACTGTTCAGCGAAATAACCCTGGGCGCCCTCCGTATCCAAGGTCGCTTTCGCATCGCCAAGTTGCTGGTTGCTGGTTCGAATCCCGGGCAAGACGTGGGTTTGTGTGTCTTTTCCAATGTAAGTTAACGCTAGTGCACGACGTGAGTCGTTCTGTGATTGGCCCCTTGGCAGGCTAATAAGCAATAACCACGCGGGTTCACTAGGAAAATAGGCTTGTCAGTAAAATCAGTGTTTTCTGGTATACACGAACCACAGTAAATAAATACTCTGGGAATAAGGCTTTCTTCAGGAAAGATAAAAAAAAAAGTATCTACAGACGGCACTTCTTACTTTTATCATATTAAATTTATTCGAAGAGAAAAAAAATAGTGAAAACGATTAAAAATGGCATTCGTAAGACTTTCCTGCGCATTTCCTGTTAAGAGAAAAAAATTACAAAGTTGCGTCTGTAATTTAATTCACTGGATTACATCGCGTGTAATAATATCCTGCTGTCACAAATCTAATTTCCGAGGAATTCAGCCTTCCGGGGATGCACAGCGCCATCTCGCGATGGCCGTTGCAATGCTTACTTGTGGCCAGACGTGAGTGACCTTGGGGCGTTCATCATTTTGATTAGCGATTTCTCTTTAGGGCTATGGAAAATTCTCGCTGTGCGGGAATTTCGGAGATATAAAAATCAGGAACTGAATTTGAACTACTTGATATATTCTGATGGGGTTTGTTTTATTGAATACACATTTGAATTAAAACATTGCATGCAGCAATAATTCAGACATTGTACTTATAGATTTCAAATAAAAAAAACGGTTAACTGTTTTCCCAATAAAAACGGAAAGAAATCACAAGAACCAGTACTTGTACAAAAATAATTGTTTTGAAATTTATAGAATTTTTTATGAAGACCTTTATAAAAAACAAAATTAAAACAAAACTAGCTTCTTAATTTTGATCGAATTCCATCTTCTTAAAAACTCCTTATAAAAATGTTGTAAATAAATGTATTTACAATTTTAATATTAAATAATTGTCAGTAATATAATTTTGTTAATTTTAAGGGCAATTATTTTGGCATATTTATTGATTTTATAGTTTGTACCCCTAATGTTTTGTAAAAGTTTACATTTTTTAAATTGACACTATCAACTACTGCTGTACAGGTTATGATAATCACCAGCATTACAATTTCTTGTCAATAAATCTAACCCCATCAAAACGATCAAGTAGTTCAAGTTCTGTTCTTGATTTCATTTTTCGGAAATAGGCTCACTGCCGGGCATTTCCATAGCCCTTAACAAAACACTACGGTTTTCAAAACATTCTTTACTGTTATTTAAAATTCAGTAGCTCAGTGCACTTATGTTACCATTTCGAGGAAGCACAAAAATATAAGCAGTTGTGGACGTATTCCCTAACATGAATGTGAGTAAAATGATTAGAATAAAATTAATTGGTCGCATTGAGGGTTTAAGTAAGTTTATACAAGTTGCTAGGAAACTGTAGGACTTACACTGATGCACTATCACAACTTCATCTAACAGGTATACTAACGGAAAAAACTCAGCATCAGTAAATGTAAACTATTGCTAAAGCTAGACTACTGTGTGGCATCAGCGCTCTATATAAGTGGCACTTTTTGTTTTTATTGTGTGTGTTATAAATAATGAAATACCGTTTGTTTTTCATTTTAATTCTTGAATTCCATCGCTTTAGTACCAAGAAGACTTGTGTCCTACTCATGTAATTAATTAATCCATTTATCATATTCTTTGTTGTCAGTTTCGATACTGAAGCCTCAGTGCTGAAGATTTATTTGATCAACAAAAATATAGCCCATTCATTGTTACTTCCAACTTTTCTGAAGTCCTGCTAAAGTTCTACTTTCAGGATATTCATCCGCTTCATGCAACCGACGGGACAACGCACCGCCTTCATGTGCACTCGGTTTAACAATATTTTGTACAAGAACTATTTCTTACTGGGAATTTCGAACGGTCGTATTTTCTGTCTGGTTTCATTCATGCTAACTATAAATGAAATATTATAACTTATAATTAAAATATCATTAAATGTTTAACTTAACGAAAAATAAAATACTTTTATGTTAACAGGAGTATAAAAATCTTTCGTGATACAGGACATACTTAGGAAACAGCCAAAGACGTCATATACGGTGTGTTTTATTAAGGTGTGGTTTGCAAAGTGTGAAGATACCGTGAGTATTCTATACCGAAAGAGGCTTGCTGTGGGACTGAAGTTATAAGGCGCGCACACAGCCGCACTTTTTCAAAATTCGAACATTAACCACATTCGAACCTCGCACTGCAGTTCGTCGTTACATCGCATCATCATAATATTTCAGCAAACAAACATCGTGTTTGAGAACATAATTCAAGCAGTGAAAAATACGACGTGTTTCTAAAACATGGGGATACACTTCGGGCAGTGTATTCCTGACGAGATATAAGACTGAAGGGGCCGCGGTGGCTGAGCGGTTAGCCTACTCGCCTCCCACCAACGCGAACCGGGTTCAATCCCCGGCCGGGTTACTCCCGGATTTCCGTATGTGGGAGTCGTGCCGGACGATGCCGCTGGTCGGCGGGCTTTCTCGGGGATCTCCCGTTTCCCCCGCCCTTTCATTGCACTGTTCCATACTCACCTCGCTTCATCCTCATCGGCTCTCAAGACCTCGCTGTTAAGAGCTGCCCAAATCTCTTCACTCACTCACTACAAGACTAAAATGTAAGTACCGCTGTTCTCGTCAAGTGATTATTAAGGGAATTGTGCGCCCCTAAAAATCCTTCATTTAAATTTCCTTACTCTGTTTTGTGGTTTGCCTACCTGGTATGCAACACGTGTTCTGTTTTGAATGCAACATGTTCTCACAAAAGTTTCTGCTGAAAGAGTTCCGACAAGACGACCTTTTTTCTTTTTGTTAATTTAGACTTGCTCTTTCACAGACTGTCTTTATAAGAATTGCTTATAACGTTGCGTTACCAAGTTTGATGCAAACAAAATGTGACAACAGTAATTTCCAAAAGGAAAGGGGATGATATTACCGACCGCGTTTTTAGAGGTGTAAGATCCCCTTTATACCAAACACCATTAACCGATTTGTTGCTTAATCACGAGTGGCTTCTGATATATTGAACTAAACGCATTTGAAAAGTCTAGTTTTGGGGTCGTATAGTTTCCTTGATAATCACTCGCCTGCCAAAGTTTGTCCCATGTTTCAGAAACATTCGGTGTACGTAACCTTCTCCACGGCAATCGTGATATGATCCGCAGGCAACAGCTGTGAGTTAAGAGTCACGTGGCCATATATCACTCTCGCGAAGAACAAGAGTTATTCCCGCGGTATTCGCCGTTATCAGCAATCCAATCAATTTGAAGTGGGTAATGCGAGGGACTTGAGACCCGGGAGATAAAGCGCTCATTGTCCCAAGCAGCGCGATCGCCTCGATAGGCGAGTGATCGGCCCAGAGTGTCAGCGGAGAGTTAGGAAGTCACTTCGTTTCCTTCTGGCCCAGTGGTGAGCTGCGACAATGGCGGCCGACACAGAACCCGTCTACTCCATCTTCTTCGGCGTCATGGGAGCCGCGTCGGCCATCGTCTTCAGCTGTGAGTACAGGCGGCCGACAACTCGCAGCCTGCTACCTTGACGCAGATACTTCCTCGGTCCAAAGCGCTGTTTTGTATCAAATACAGAAAAATTAATCTACCTCTCACTTTACTCTTGAAACTTGACAAAGAACATTTCGTTTATGAGTGATAGAAAAACTACGAAGTAATACACGGGCTTTTCGTTATGAACCACATTTCGAGAAACGTCTTTGATAACATAATTAAATTAATTTTGGTGACCAACCGAGTAGATTGCTACGCCGCAAGGCTTACCTGCTTTACTACCGTGCTCACCAGAAGAATGGCAGAAGATGCATTCTTGTAAACCCGTTGCGTCTATGCGGCTACAGGCGACTTCCGTAGTTAAGGCGTTAAGGCGTAACCTTGGCACCGTAGCACGGCGACGTTATGGCACTGAATCTCGGCTAACTCATGGACGGCGTTCGGTATTTCAAAAATATAAGTTTTTTTTATTCGTTTAGAAGGTAGGGGGCTCCCCCTGCCATCCAATCACTCATCCTTCTCCGATTAGCTCTCCAGCATAAAACGAGGAGTTAAAATAAAATTTAAAAAAAAGTCGTTTTATACGTTTTTTTATATAGCTAGGTAATGACCAACGTCCTTGGAAACGGCGATCGCACCTGTGACCTGGATTTCTCGTTCCAGTGAAATATGGACCTGGTTTCGTTGTCTTTACTTAGCGCTCTAGCAACGGGAGATTTATGGACTGGATTTAAAAATGTATCAGTACAACATTCATCAAGGCCAGTTCTTGTCTCGGTTGTTAAGCTGCTTACTACACTGGAGAAACACGATTGACGAGATCATACACTTTTTAAACCAGATATTGCATAGTACGGGTTGTAAAGCGTGACAAACTATTTAACTTTTGAAAACCTGTCCCGAACAGCTTCTGATTAATAAGTTTGTCTTTCAGTCAGGAGAGAGAGGCGGCGAGCAATGTAATTATTACTACATCAGAGCACCATGTATTACACCAACATAAATGTATACTTAGTGACGCAATATTAGCATCTCCATCAACGATGTTCGAAGCTTCCCATGAGCTGGTGGCGGCGTGTACAATAGAACACACGAGCTATTTTCAAGTCACCAGGGAAATGCCAAGGGGCGTGGGGTTTTGCGAACCGAAGCTAACAGATTCATTTCGTCCACTCCGCTGCGCAGAAAAAAAAACTCTCTGAATCCTTGCCAGACTACAGGGTGTGGCACTGTTCGGCTGAGAGTACACTCTCTGCGTACTCAGCCCGCCTGATCAACCGTAAGAAGCTCCTTGGCAGGAATACACTTCTAAAAATGTTTGTGAGATTCCTGGTCACCGAATGGAAATGTTTATCTTATGCATAATGTGGGAAATGTACCATTCATCTGTCTCCAAGTATAGACATTTTTAGAGCAGTTACGCACTACAATACGCATTCAACTGTTTGTTGAACCACTGTGGTAGCACTACCTTGAGAAATAACTTCCCATTCTCTGATTGTTACTACCACTATACACCGGTGCTGTACATTCTCGAACAATATCTTGCAATAATCCACTATTTCACTAAATGTTGGTATGAACGAGTTTCGAAGAAGTGCGCTTCCACAGCCTGTGTCATTTAAGTCACTACACAATGCCATAACCCCTGAAGCGCCGAGTTTGTCTAATTATAGCTTCGACTTCTGACAGCCCAGATACATGTGCATTTTCGTTTGGACTTCGCAGCCAAAAACAGCCAGAAATATGTCCTCGAAGAGGCAATGGACAGAACCATGCCTGTAACATAGCTGCTGAAATGCAGCGTCCTATCAAAGGTGTTTATTTTTCATTGATCAGTGTTCGCAATGTTGTTTACATTGCATGGATGCATTTTCAGGCATGGGATTATGCTTTCTTTAGCTGTCAGTAAGTGGCCTTACCTTTAAAGTCTCGCTCTGACACTCCTGCGACCGTGAACTCAGCACGGTATTCATGGGTTTGGTCGACTGCTTAGTTTCTCTACGGGGGAGAAAAAATACACAGAAGTTGAAGTAATTTAGAAAGTATTGGTGATAGGCTCTTCTGCGACCTCCCTCGTCTCGTACTGTGGTTGCCGTCAGACAAGGCTGGTAGCCTATCCAGGCGTAAGGCTGCAGTACGATTGTACTGCTCTGTAAAGAAGAATCTGCATCCTGCAGTTTGTGAATTTAAAAGACATTAATAGTAATAACAGGAAAGCTATGCCATGTACATCTACAAAGTGTTGAAGCAGGTCCACCCAGACACTGGCATGTCACCCTTGGCCACGAGCATCATGAACAGCTTCGTCAACGACGTCTTTGAGCGCATCGCAGCAGAAGCAAGTCGTCTAGCTCGCTACAACAAGCGGTCCACCATCACCAGCCGCGAGATACAGACAGCTGTAAGACTTCTGCTGCCCGGGGAGCTGGCCAAGCACGCAGTCAGCGAGCGCACCAAGGCAGTCACCAAGTACACCAGCTCCAAGTGAGCTGCCCCTTCCCCCAACCACAACTTCATGACCAGCACTACATGACCATTTTATCTCTATTAAATGCTTATTTTTTTTTGGACAAGGAAAATTTGTTTGCTGCAGAAATTGCTGGGAAATTCCTGGAATAAAAAATAGGGACGCTTGCTTCTTACAATTATGAAAAAAAAATTTCAGAATAATTGATATGTGAAAATGTATATGTTCTAAAAAACAACATTTCTTGTTCTTTCCCGTAAATTAAGGTAAGGTTTGTTTATTTTGTCTCATTAGTTTTTGTGCTTTTATGTGAAGACAAGTCGGGGAATGTGAGTTACAAATTCGATTAAGTTATCCTAAACTTAATTTAAGCACATACTAGTATATGGCTTAGGTAGGTAGGTAAGGAGGGGGGTGGGGCTTGACGCCTCGTCAACAGCGAGGTCATTAGAGACGGAACAAGTCGCCCAGAATAGCAGGAACGGCAAATGAAGTGGCTGTGACATTTGAGGAACCATCCCAGCGTTCGCCTGGAGTGATTTAGGGGAACCATGAGAAGCCGTAATCAGGACTCGAACCCAGGTCCTCCCAAATGCGAGTCCGAAGGTTCGCCGCTGCGTCACCTCGCTCGTTGCCTACGGCTTACTCGTGATTTGAACCCAGACTCTCATGGCAGGGCCTTAGCATCCTCGCCTGCGGAAGTCGCCGAGAATAGTCGAGAACAACCCTCAAGTTCAAGGAAACTATACTCGTTAAAACTTAAACAAAATAAAATAATTATAAACTATTAGAATCGTTAACTTGAGTAAATACATTATGAGTTCCCGCTTCCGGTATATTTCAGACTCGCCATTATCGAACTCTTCAAAGATATAGTCTATTCGCGATTTCTTCACACTTTTCGAATAAAACCTTTGAAAAATCAGCCCATGTAGGATGTGTTTGGTAGTTTCCTCAATATACCATGTATCACAAACGTTTTATACTTCTGTCAATATAAAAGTGTCTAATTTTTGGTTAAATTGAACTTTTACGTAGTATGTATTTATAATTTATCATATTTAATTGATAATGAATATGAATAAAAACAGGGAGAATATAGGTGTGTTGGCAATGACTGGCAAGATATAGTTCGTATGCTAAGTATGATTACACTGAGTGCGCTCGAATGCGATGTGTTGCCCCTTTGGCTTAATTTTCTAGACTCGGTTAAGCTTTGTTCGCGTGAGGCGGAGAAATATCCTGGAAGTAGAACTTTAGCAAGACTTTATTAAAGTTGGAAGTAATCGTGATGGACTATATAACTCGGTTGTCTCTGTTGTTATATAGTGATCTCCTGCGTGGATTTATCGAAGTCATATAACTCCTGTTAGCAGTCTTTCCTACTCCACACGAATATAATTTCAAACACTTGCGGAGCTGCTGTGGAAGAAGATTACTTACTTCCTTAGCATCTGCATTTATCACAAGAAAAATTACCTGCAAACTACCATTAAAAAAACCGAAGAAAAAAATCGATGGTTTTCAAAATGTGCAAATTTTTAACAGAAATAATTTTCTTCTCTTATTTGGAGAGCAATGCGTGTGCATCTGTTATGGATGGAAGCATTTCAATATCTACGATTGTGCGTTTTTTTTCTTTGCAAGCATATTCCAACTAGATATTTGTGAGCCACAATTTTCATAAATATCTTGCATACTGTATTTGCTGGAACCTATGCTACGTTATTTGGCAAATAAAATATTTTGTCATTCAGCCGTACATAAATTTGTGTATGCCTACTCAAAGTACACTTTTCGTTGCTTCGCAGAAACTATTTTTCTAGAGAATCGACTCGAGGCGTTAATGTTTATGCAGTCCGATTACCAAAACCTGTTTGTATTCTACTGCCTCTGATCGCCTACTACTTTCATGAATGAGCAGTGAGGTGTAGTCGAATGTTGTCGTGTTGGAAAAGAAGAGCATACGATGAAAATTAATTCTCGTACCTTCCACNGCAGTGAGGTGTAGTCGAATGTTGTCGTGTTGGAAAAGAAGAGCATACGATGAAAATTAATTCTCGTACCTTCCACGGTCATTAATAAATAAAGAAGACACGACGATGAGCATCCTGCTCAAATAAATGTCTGAGGTAGTTGCGGGACAAATTTACATTCAGAGATATGAAAATATGGGATCTCGGTGGCCAATGTGCGGGGAGGGTTTCTTCGGGGTGTTTCCGATTCTCCCGCCAGTGCATTCCGCCACTTCTTCGCCCTCACTTAGTTTCACTCGTCCATTGTCTGTGTTTGCCGGAACACACAGTGAGTCGCCCGGGTTTAGGGCTGCCGTCAGACTCATGAAGTTACTTCGATGAGGGGGGGTTTACAAATTTCTATTTTTGGAAACAAATATGAAAGCTGTAATATTAAAAACTGTTTGTTAAAAAAGTTATTTACAACGAAAGGGCTAATATACAGAGACGGATCTACAAAATTCTATAAACCTCCTTCGTGTTCAAGGAGGATTGCAAATTTCTCATGTGTGGAAAAATTAAAGATATAAATTTACATATGCTTAGTTAAAAATTATACTTAAAATCAATGGGCTAATATACAGACATGGAACCACGAAGTGCTATAAACATCCTTCATGTTCAAAAGGGATCACACATGTGTTATATTAAAAAAAAAATAAAAGTTAAAAGTTTTTAAAAATTTTATTTTTGAATATTTTATTTTTATTTGGGAAGGGGGGATATGTCCCGATTATCTCCCCTCGCTCCTTACACCCCCCCCCCNCACACTAGCATTCAGGTCCCCAGTTAAGTTTTATAGTGAGTGTAATGTTTAAATTTATGTCCACTGAAGTTAACGAGTGTTGTAATATACACATAATAAAAACAACGTATTAGCATACGAGTAAGACATTTACACCCCTTACAGCTCCGCGGTTCCACTTGAATGACACAAGACTAACGTGGTGAGGCTACGGCAATGTTAGTCTTACTTTGGCAGAAGCATACAACATGAGACGAGGTAGAGGCCACGCAGAGTTTCCAAAACTTCTCAGCCAACCGTGAACACCCCAAACAAAACCATCTACTGTTGACTATGCTCTGAACAGTTGAATCTTGCTTCGACAAAGTGCCATAAGTAAGTGAAATTATAGGACGTAAACGAAATTTTATCCTTACAATAAAAAAGTGAAAACATGATTCGTTAGTAAAACGTATTGGTGTTATATTTTCTGCTGTGTTCGGATGTTTTAAACGTTTGCAGAAGAATATAGTAGAGAAATTAACTAAAATATATAGGCCTAAATATTGCATACCTTTGGGTTTGATCTGTCACGAAAATGGGCATTATTTTCCTTCCATTTAGCACGCGAAAAATTACATACGCAGGACACAACGTTGCCGACGTCGAGGTGACGTGGAAGACAATATGCAGGTGTAAGTCGGCTTAGTGGGTTTGTGCGTGCGGCACCTTGCACTCAGGTATAAGTAAGTCAGTATTTTAATAAATTGGCTTAAATAAAACATAATAAAATAGCGGGAGTAAATTATTACTCCTTAAAGTCAGAGCTTTTATCCCACGAGATATACCGTTTATATAAGGGGGGCAGCAGTGGCGCAGTGTCCAGGGCGCTCGCCTCCCACCACGGCGATCCGGGTTCGATCCCCTACGGATTCACTCCCGGATTCTCGCATGCGGGAATCGTGCTGGACGATGCCGCTTGCCAGTGGGCTTACTCGGGGTACTCCCGCTTCCCCCCGCCCCTGCATTCCAGAGCCACTCCATTCTAGGGCTTCACCTCTGTCATGCTTGGGGATGACGGTCACCTACGGGTTCCAGCTGGAAAGACCATCACTCGGAGGGTGTTGCCTTGCCCTGGGTGCACTTCCCACACGCCATTATTATTATTATACCGTTTATATAAATGGGCTTGTAAAAATGAAACCTCATATCGCGATCATTAGCAGGACATGAATTGAAACGCCACAGCGTACAGATTTCGAAGGCAGCACTTTGCGATAAGGTTATTTTAATTTGTGGGACGAAGAGCATTTACGTTGTGTTTCCTTGTTTTTAACGTCATGTCCGAATTCGCCTGAATCACGCACTTTGCGTATCTGCTCCCGGAAGCGACGTCATCGTGCTGTCAGATTTGCAAGTGAACCAAGCAAGCACGCGAGAGCACGAACATGCGTACGTCTTGCGTCCTGGCGGCGTGCAAGTGCTGCCATCTTGAGCATGTTGTGTTTACATCACCTAATAACCTATAAAAGTCAAAATAAATTATTGTAATCAATAAATCAAATTCGCGATCTCTCATAAAATCAGCGTAACAATAAATTTAAGTAAAGTGAAAATACTACGCGTTGAAAACACTGCTGATATTTTAAGAGACACGCATTAAAATAATATATTATGACAAAACTATATGTTTAAGTTGGTATCAGAATTCGAGGATTGGTTTATATTTATCACGTTCCAAAAGTTTATTGAAATATTTATTTACTCTGATCAACTTTAATTCCGGTGGCTAATTATTTAAAATAGGTCTTAATCGGCAAATACACAATAATTCATTTACTAATTACAACACATTTATGGCTAGTTATTAGTAGAAATATTATTTTATGTGCATACACGATTTGTGTGATCGATATAATATGTTCAAAATCGACATATATGTTCAAAAAATTGTTAACTGGCTAACAGCTGTCATCGAAGCAGACAAGTACTCTTATCCGAATTCGTTAAGTGTGTACACGACGATAAGTGAATTATGCAAGAGTGGAAGAACACGAGCACAGACCCGTATTCTATGACACGGTCCTAGTTTCGCTCAACTATCGCCTTAAGTGTTACAGATGTGTGACGCGATACTCTCAGTACCAGTCAACTAAAATAGAACAATTCACACATACAGGTTCAGCTGTCTTTCCGCGAAGCTCTGCAAACTTACATAACCCCGGGGGGAGAGGGTGCTCTAATTGCAAACTTGGAGATTGTGTTTTTTTCAGGGATTTGTTCGGGTACAAATTACAGCCTCAAACAGCCTAAAGTCACCAGTATTGCATCTTTATCGCGACGAAACAATAGGCTTGGCGCTTGGCGGTCTCTAACAAGCTCAGTTCTATATTTGTATGTCCTATTATTTGCTGAGCCCTGACCTCTCGAACGCAGTCAGACCAACTGTTGCACGTCCAAACACACACTTCCCCGTGTAGTGCCCAACGACACAGTAAAAAGTCTAATGTTGTGCCGCCAGCATATTAATGTTACCACTACAGTAATGTTTTGTTATCTGTGAGTCGTCAGTAACTAATGTTGCTGCTATTGTAATATACTGTTAAGCTATTAATGTTAACGTAACATTAGGTATTTTTGTAACAACATTGCCTCCTTACTGTACCGTCAACATTAAGTTGTTGTATTATGTTGCGGAAAAAAATAATTTTGTGTTGAATTGATGTTAACATTTGTGTTGAAAAATTTTATTGTGCTTTGCTTTAAATAAACATTCCTATGTAAAATAAATTAAGCACAATTATTTTGTCGCAAAAATAAATACTACCAACAAAAATAAAGAACGATACTCGGGACGGAAATCGAACCCGTAGCCTTAGTGCTTGACGTTCTTCAGTTTACGGAACCCAACGCCCTACCAACTGCTGCACACTAACATACCTGTCTGCATTTCATATTGTGGGTATTAAGTACATAACGACAAACTGCAGTTCTCTTTCGTTACGTGTAAATACTTTATGCTCTACAAATATAAGTATGCATGGCCCACGTGAACTGCTTTGCAAGGCTTGAGAGCTGGTCTAAGCTACATTTAGTTCTCATATTATGCTTTGAAATTTAAATACTGTGGTTTCATTTCACGAGGTTATCGCTGTTCACTACTGTCCGCCATTTTACAACGCCGAGTCTGTGTAAACTTGTGTTGGTTGGGCATTTATTTAATGTCGCAGAAACACAAAGTATTTGGTTCTTCCTGTTATTTTCAGCGTAATACAACATTTGGTTATGACAACATTACTAAGAGGTTTTATTAGCATTAACACTTCAGCAGCATATTTGCATATATATCTATACATATTATAAAACTCAACGTGTCTCTGTCTGTCTGTCTGCTAGTGCGCTTATCACTCGGGAACCACTTATCCAATTTACGTGTTTTTTCTTTTTTTAATTTATAGCCATGTTCTCTGGCCAGGTTTTAGTATATGTTTTGTTACGTAAAGTAACATAAGAAATAAGCAGTGACGATAATAGTGAATCAAATCGGAAAAAAGTTTGCCGCCAGCGTGCTCTCTTGCAATACGCTGTCTAAACTGTTAAAGATGGAACAATATCATGTAGTAAAGAATTGTGTAGAATAAAAATACNAAAATCCGCGGTAGCATATATCTATCTATAACAGAGAAACTCTAATAAGCGTTTTTTACCATTTAATTCACAAGTAACATTCAATTACGAAGTTTTTCACCTTGCACTCATTGAAATTGAAAAACAAGTGCAGACATTGTCAGAAAAAAGTATAAAAAGAATGGGCCTGCCAATACCAGATAGCATAGTAGATTCAACCGTTAACAATGACTACATCGGGGAAACTTCATATAATAGATTAGAATTGCACACCACCTACGACATACACGTTTACAGAAATGCCTCGATAGTAATTTTTTTTTGTTGCAACATTTGACTTTTTCCCCGTGTACGAGGAGCGAGGATACAGCAGCCCGAGAACACTGTCGCTCTAACTGCGGACAGCAATGTGACAGGCACGATGTGTCCACGACGTCTGCACGACTCATTCGCCGCTGTTAACACCTCTCGAAGTCACGCGGAGTCACTCCTCTTATCGTTATCGAGGCCGCTTATCTGCGCCGTTCTCGCCGCGACGCCAGGGTCGCCGCGCCTTCTTACCTTCTCAGCTACACGCAGCTTTACTTAAGTTGCTCGAGTCGACTCAGTCAGCTTTACGTTCTGCTCGGTTATCATCTTACATCAACATGCCGGAGAGCATTCTCGATCAATGTCCTGTGGCAGCATTTCGTTACTACCTACATAGTCCTCCACTTCTACGCCTACATCCTGCATGCTCTTTAGCTATGATAACTTTATATTACCTGTTTATTACTCATACCTTTCTCGTGTTTGTTGGCGCATGCGTCTGCCCCCCTTGCCCATGGTCGCTGTAAAGCAGTGGTCCTGTTACTACCAGACAGTACGCCTTTCCAGGGCTATTTACGCGCAACGCCAGCTTTGGTAAATCATTTTTAAAATGAAAATATCAGAGCCGCCTTCCAACTACTACTTTTTTATACAGTGCCTTTCGTATCTTTTAATAAGTCTGATTGTCACAAATATGATCGTGTCTGGTGTTCAGCAATCGCCCGTCGTTGTATTTTCAGAAATTTTGTATTAGGACTCAACCACGTGAAAGGTTTTGCTCCCCCGAGGTTATCTCTGCACGCTATTTAGTGATTGTTTTACATTCAAATGAAAATATGGTATTGTTGCTTAAGCGTTTGTGGTTTTGTGTCGTGGGCACGAATTTCTGGTCTTGCGCTATTTTTAACGTCATGTTGTTCCATCAACAAGTGTCACCTTGAGAGTGGCTACTGACTGCACCGCTAAGCAACCGGGATTTTATTTACCCCTGGCTCTTTTACAAGGTCAAGTCAAGTCAAACGTTGTCCCACCCCCTCCCCCTTTTTTACATTAAATTGCTTAGTCCCTTGTATTTGTTGGTGTCTAATTAGTGTAATAATGATTATTTAGTTGTAACTGGATCTCCACGATAATTGTGCTTGTGATTCCTCGGTTGCAAAGCAGGCGTGGTACCACAGCAGCGGCGAGTCATTACAATTATCACGAAAACATTTCGCGTTTGTCGCTGCGAGCCAGGACACCTCGACCTTTTCTCGTGCCATTTCATCGTATCAATGTCCAAAAATTTTATTTTGGCATCTACATGAAAATTATTTAAGAAAATAATGTTTTTCGTTAAAATAATTTTCGATTTTTATTTAAATATAGTGTAAATGTATATTTATAATGTTACAAAATGTAAAATTTAATATACGCCGTAACTCAAAAACGTGTACATTTGAATGGGAAAAAAGTTACTTATGTGACTTGTTGTGACAAGCTGAAAAAATATCATTTATACTGCGGAAGTATATTTCCCGTGTTCTGAGCATTGTTAATGCGGATTATAGGTATTCTTTTTACACGCAATGAGAGTGTTTGGAAAGGCATCACTATTACGTGACGAGGAGGCCGGACCGTCGACTGCAAAATTTCTGACCGCTGAGTCCGTATTGTTACATGGTTCGAGGCACACTACACTGAAGAGATGCCATCCCCGTCAAGATGCAAACTCGAATAAANACCATCCGTTCTTAACTGTGGGATGCAAACTCGAATAAACTACAATACTTACTTCCCCCCGCACTAGCGGACTAAATAGAACCTCTTGTTTGGCGTGCGGTTCCAGCGAATGAGCGCCGCCGGTGTCTTCAGAGGAATACAAAGACAAAGTGTGTTTGGCCGAGATTCTTCTTTGATCACGTCGCTGCTCGCCGGCTCCTCTGAAAACACGACGACCCTCTGGAGCGAACACAACTCCGGCTTTACGGCGCCGATGAAGTACTTCTTGCTGTTCTTGTAGAAGAGAAATGTCCCACATTAGACGCACAACGATGTCTCCCAGAAGAAGACATGCCAACTCCTCTCCCAGTTCATATTCTGGGATGGGATTCTAGCAGCACCAGCTTTTGTTGTCTCTTTGGGCGAATTTACAGTTGAAAAAATTGTGCAGTCAGGCTTAACGATAATTGTACCAGTAACAATCACATTAAGGAAATATATCATTATTTTACATAATCATGCAATCAGTGTTGACAGCAGATGATAACAGCTTGGTTTAATTATAAATAAATTAATGAATTAATGTATACATCATATTTAATTGGAAGTTGAAATTGCACTAGCGTAAGACGAAACGTAAATCTACAGATTTTACAAACTAAGAAGTGGTAACAGTACATTATTTCGTGGCTATAAGTGTAACTATAAAATGACGGATTGAAACTCACATGTATAAGGAACGTGTTAAAATCGCCAGGATACTGGCACTTGACTTCCTCGCTTAATAAGAGCCAATACATAACTGTCACTGTGGATGACGGCCTTGGCAGTATAACCTGGCTTAACCCGCATGCAACACATCAAGTCCTCAAGCGCGAACTAGTTCTCCAGGCATCGCGCTCCTATTTTTAAAGAAAATGTCGCTGTTTATAAGCGTAGTGTATATTTTCCTTTTGGTTTTTCCAGAGAAAAGGGCTTTGGCTTCTCGGAAAACTATATTTTATTGCAGTACNCCTTTGGTTTTTCCAGAGAAAAGGGCTTTGGCTTCTCGGAAAACTATATTTTATTGCAGTACAATGACGGCAGTATCCTTTCTATTCTACTCTTCCTTCGTCGGTTTCAGCACGCTCTCTCGCTCTCTCTCTCTCTCTCTCTCTCTCTCTCTCTCTCAGCCATTGTCCATTACAGAGTTATTCAATGTACTTTTGTCCCGTTATTCCTTAGNGGGGGAAGAGAACTAGCCATCTGTCTTGCCGTAACTGCTGTCGACCTTATCAAGACATGTACATAGATTTAGATACGATACCCCGCCTCACCATTACAGCCAACCAAGTGAGGTCAACCATAAATCGGCTGTAAGGCATCTATGTTACTTATCCAATCACGATAGTACATACATTTGATTAATGCATTCAATCCCTCGTATTTCAAGAATCTTTTTTGTTTGGTAATAATAATCACACGTGGGTAATTTAACCGAAATATAATTTAAAAGTCAGATGTTTAGAAATAATTTTTTTGGGAAACGACGTCATTGTAACAGGCGGCTTCCTGTGCAAAAAAAAATGCAGCTTTTTTGAATGCCTAGTTCGATTCGGACTAAGGTAGGGTCCATCCAGCATGCTTTACAAGCATCGCGTGCTCTTTCCGTACGGCTGACAGGTGAGGTTACTGTTAGCTCAAGGCGAGTAATGAGTATCGCATGAAGCCATTACCGTACCACAGGTGAAGCGGTGTCATTTTCTAAGCCGACAACACTGTGCTGAGTGCCACGAGCAATCAAGTAAAGAGTATTAAACGATTTAGAAGATTAAACCTGAGTGCCCATTTGGTGCAACCATTGAATATAAATAATAGTTAAAAAGAAACTAAATCGCAAGCATTTTTCTCCGCGTGTTTGAAGCTGGAAGGGCGTTCATGTACCAAAAATGACTTTCGATATTTTTGGGGTATTTAATCATTCTGTTTTACTACATCAAATAGTAATGTGATAAAAGTATAAAATAATAAGAAAATGAACTTTCATAAATTATTTACCGAGTTATGGTAATTTCCCATTTATATGTTTTGCCATACAAATTTTAAAAATTTCATAATTAGCATGTTTCGTTACAGTTCAAATTAATTTGTTTAGTCATTAAGATGAAATAAAGAATTTTTATAGAAATTCTTTAAGTGTTTCTGTTATAATTTTATTTTAAGTTTTACAATAAAATCTAAATTAAAAATAGCGATAAGCGAAGACCAATTACAGGAGAACAAAATGCCAGAATTCGAAAGTTATTTTTAAACTTATTTGGCATTTTTATTGATATTGTTTCACAAAATGATAAAATATCTTTAAAACACAGAAAAAGATGTTATGCACTTTAACAGGCTTAAAAACAACGTAACAATATAATCGTCTTGGTTTGTCCGTGGCGTCATCGTGCGGCGAGCTAAGTTGCTTACGCTAGTCGTCGCTGCTTCTCTTCTCTCCATTTGGCACACCAGAGTGGCTCATACGTACGTCTCTCTTAACCCCTTAAAGTATTAACCCGAGTACACTAGTTCACGCCTGAAATGTTGCAGATTAGTTGAAACTATGGACGGTGCTGTACAAGTACAGAAGCTAGCGCCAATACTGGCTGCTTATTTACATGAGCAATGCCACTGGCTGCTGCTGACACGCTAACTATGCTATAACTGGCTACTTCTTGTACCGTGGATNTGTAACAGGCGGCTTCCTGTGCAAAAAAAAATGCAGCTTTTTTGAATGCCTAGTTCGATTCGGACTAAGGTAGGGTTCATCCAGCATGCTTTACGAGCATCGGGGGCTCTTTCCGTACGGCTGACAGGTGAGGTTACTGTTAGCTCAAGGCGAGTAATGAGTATCGCATGAAGCCATTACCGTACCACAGGTGAAGCGGTGTCATTTTCTAAGCCGACAACACTGTGCTGAGTGCCACGAGCAATCAAGTAAAGAGTATTAAACGATTTAGAAGATTAAACCTGAGTGCCCATTTGGTGCAACCATTGAATATAAATAATAGTTAAAAAGAAACGAAATCGCAAGCATTTTTCTCCGCGTGTTTGAAGCTGGAAGGGCGTTCATGTACCAAAAATGACTTTCGATATTTTTGGGGTATTTAATCATTCTGTTTTACTACATCAAATAGTAATGTGATAAAAGTATAAAATAATAAGAAAATGAACTTTCATAAATTATTTACCGAGTTATGGTAATTTCCCATTTATATGTTTTGCCATACAAATTTTAAAAATTTCATAATTAGCATGTTTCGTTACAGTTCAAATTAATTTGTTTAGTCATTAAGATGAAATAAAGAATTTTTATAGAAATTCTTTAAGTGTTTCTGTTATAATTTTATTTTAAGTTTTACAATAAAATCTAAATTAAAAATAGCGATAAGCGAAGACCAATTACAGGAGAACAAAATGCCAGAATTCGAAAGTTATTTTTAAACTTATTTGGCATTTTTATTGATATTGTTTCACAAAATGATAAAATATCTTTAAAACACAGAAAAAGATGTTATGCACTTTAACAGGCTTAAAAACAACGTAACAATATAATCGTCTTGGTTTGTCCGTGGCGTCATCGTGCGGCGAGCTAAGTTGCTTACGCTAGTCGTCGCTGCTTCTCTTCTCTCCATTTGGCACACCAGAGTGGCTCATACGTACGTCTCTCTTAACCCCTTAAAGTATTAACCCGAGTACACTAGTTCACGCCTGAAATGTTGCAGATTAGTTGAAACTATGGACGGTGCTGTACAAGTACAGAAGCTAGCGCCAATACTGGCTGCTTCTTTACATGAGCAATGCCACTGGCTGCTGCTGACACGCTAACTATGCTATAACTGGCTACTTCTTGTACCGTGGATNATTTACATGAGCAATGCCACTGGCTGCTGCTGACACGCTAACTATGCTATAACTGGCTACTTCTTGTACCGTGGATCAACTCAAACCCTTCTCATAAGTTCCAAAGTTTCAGTACTTATAACACATTCGTACATTTCACACCTAAATTTTCGTATTTTGCAACAACTGAATTGAAATATTAATGTGTACTTTAAGTGGTTAAATTCCTGTCACGCCGTCAAATATTCGCCTTCAAATGTATTTGTCCATGGAATTTGAAGAAGAAANTTAAGTGGTTAAATTCCTGTCACGCCGTCAAATATTCGCCTTCAAATGTATTTGTCCATGGAATTTGAAGAAGAAATACGACCATCAAAATATACGTCAAACAAATTACGTCAAATAATCTTGAATGGGTTTGAAAGTCTGCCACGCTGTCGAACTTATTTATTTAATGAACCTAGCTTGATTATTAATTAAACGTAATTTTCAAAGAAGGTTACGGTTTTTATATTGCCATGCAGCCCAGTACAGCTTGGAATGTTAAGAATTTTATGAATTGTTTTTACTTTCAAACCAAAATTGAAGTTTATTTATCATATGATTTGGTAGGGTCAGTGCAGGTCCCAGCCCCACTCCAGTTGGTCACACAAGTAGTAGGAAAATGGGAATCCTGGTGCAAGGGCTGGGTGCTGGGGATGAGGGACGAGCCGACCCCATCTTGGATGACGGCACGCGGTCATCTTTTTTCCCTCGCAATTTCCCTTTTTTCCTAAACAACAGCCAAAATCACCAGAATTAGCCTCAAAATTTCCCTCAGTTCCCTCAAAATCAGAGCATGAGACTCGTCCCTACCAGGATGCCAAGTGAAAGGAGACCAGAAGGAATATGAGCAAACCAAGGTGGAATGATAGAGCATGAGACTCGTCCCCACCAAGATGCCTGGTGAAAGGAGGCCAGAAGTAATATGAGAAAACCAAGGTGAAATGACAGAGTCTGATGAGAGAATTTGCATGATGGGGCAATGAACTCGAACATTCTTCAGGCAAGATGTATGGTGCTGGAATAGAATGATAGATCGTGAATGTCAGGGTAACCGCTCCACTCCTCATTCCTCATTTCCCGTAAAGGATTCACTAAGCCACATTGTGGGGTCATCGGCGGAAATTGTGCCAGTCAGCTGCAATGTGCAAAATACATTTTTTGTGAAAAATTTTGCCTATTTGGAGGGAAATTCGGAAAAATTTTGAGATAAATTCTGGCGATTTTGGAAGTTTTTGAGGAAAAAAAAGGAAAAATATGGCCACTTTTACATCATCCAAGATGGCGGTTGGCTCGTCCTCGTCCCCAGCACCCAGCCCCTGCAGCAGAACCTCCATTTTCTACTACTCACACACTTGTATTGGTGAAAGTTCTGTTGTCCTCGCAAGTTTCAGTACCTTGCAAATGAATGTTAGTCCGTGGCTGCGGTATAAGGTGGAGCGTTGTCGTGTCGCAAGATGACATTCAGCAAATATTGGAGTAACGTCAGAAAACGTGGCTAGATAATATCGTGGACATATAAGTGGGCTGTCAGTTAACTCTGCATGGACCTCTAACAGGTTTTGCAGTCATAAGAAATTTACGCCCTATTTTAGATGTAAGTTTAGGTTAGTTCAGTATTTACGTCGTCCTCTGATTAACCTTCTGGCATTGAAAGACGGAAAATTAAGAATAGATTTAAAATTGAATTTATAAAGCATTTGGCAACACCGTTGTCGCTAGTGTGTTTAATTACTCATTTCGCGACACCTCTGTGACTACGTGAAAAATGACAAAATAAACGCCAGCCAGTTTTGGAGCAGAAACTCGACACGTACAAGGCTTCCTGTGGGTGCAATAAGGCGGTGTCAAGCTGTCCTGTTGATCTTTCTTGCAGCTCTGGGAGCGGCGTATGGTACGGCCAAGTCCGGGACCGGCATCTCCGCCATGGCGGTGATGAGGCCGGAGCTGATCATGAAGTCCATCATCCCCGTCGTGATGGCGGGTATCATCGCCATCTACGGACTGGTGGTCGCCGTGCTGATCGCGAGCGCCATTAACCCGCCGCCTGACTACAAGCTCTACAAGTGAGTGTTCCCTTCGTCGTGGACAGCCACTGCAAATACTTCTAAGATACCACATTGTTGTAGAAGACGTGATACCACTGTCTGGAGTGAATTCCTTAACCACTGGATGCCCATACATGGTTTTTCCCCTCCCTCTACCAATCCGTTATGACTGCTGAATGAGGTAATACTGGACATATGCAATTTGTTTTCCTTCTCATCGGAAATAGTATTCACTGCCAGGATGTTCTAGTATCCTCTGAGGAAAATATGAACAACATTTACCTAGCTGAAGTATATTTTCGTATACACCACAAAGAAAGGTAAAACAACAAGTGTTGGTCGGTATGTGTGTGAATGCATATATATGTATCACCCAAGGTTACAACATTCACATCTCTCGTGCATTATGTGTGACAGAGAATTAGGAGTGTTATTTGACTGCAAAGTTGCAACAGTGTGATTGAATGAATTATTGTTTCGGTCATGCAATTGCACGGATGTGTTTTATGTCGCAGGAAACCCCACAATATGACATACATACACACAGACACGAAAAAGCCAACGATAGTTGTTGTAAACATACATTGGTTTATTTTGGTGTGTTCTGTGTGATTTATGTAAAAATCCTTATTTTATTCGGCATATAACAAAGCACTGTGATGGCGTATTCCCAAAATAATGGTTCATTCTATCAGAATTCAAAGTTTTTAATAAAATTTTAAGTATGAATAAATAAAAATGGTTGCTTCTACGTGATTCCCACAACAAAAGTAGACTTGAATTCCATTGCCTATAAAACGTACATGACGACATGCAGCAAAGGGATGGACTAACTGTCGGGTGTCCAGAGATCAAGTAATTCAGATGACACGAAGGTGCCGAGGCTTCCTCTACTTGGTGTCTCTGCTGTTACAATTGCACAGAAAAAAATACCTTATACTTTCATGGTCTTTTTGAAGTAATTTTGCCTTCTTCTATGAACCTACNTACAATTGCACAGAAAAAAATACCTTATACTTTCATGGTCTTTTTGAAGTAATTTTGCCTTCTTCTATGAACCTACTACTAAAGAATTCTAAACAACATAAAAAATGTTTCTGTTGTAAAATATTGTATCCGGCAAACATAGTTTATGCCAGCAGTTTGGGAAATGCCTAACGAGATTTGGCCTTCACAGAGGCTGTCAGAGATATATGTCAAGATAAGGAAATCTTTTAATGATCCTAAAGCTACCTGCACGAAATACGGCGATAGCTGAGCTGTCAGGTAATATGTCAGTGTTAGTGGTATCGATGGCTACTCGTCTGTTCCAAGTGAAAACGAGGAAATTTAAGTTAGCGACAGAACAGTTTATCCCTTTTGTGTTTTCCTGTTTGCAGCCTTTCAGGCAGTGATAATAGCCAACGTTGATAATTTCGGACCAGAAATAATTGGCTGTAGCAAAAATTAACGAACATTTCCACCTAAACATGCATATGCGCAACATGACCTCACTGACCACTTAAAACATGACTACAGGATATAGGTATATTACTACAAGGAACAAATTGGTGTGTCAACGAGTTGCGAGGAGCATTAACTGATTCTNACAGGATATAGGTATATTACTACAAGGAACAAATTGGTGTGTCAACGAGTTGCGAGGAGCATTAACTGATTCTGACTGGTCGATGAGCAAGTGCCATGATGACTGTTTGATTCAGAAGCGAACTGTAACAGTTGCCCTGGCTGCAGAGTACAATGATTCTGATTGGTCGATGAGCAAGTGCCATGTNCAACGAGTTGCGAGGAGCATTAACTGATTCTGACTGGTCGATGAGCAAGTGCCATGATGACTGTTTGATTCAGAAGCGAACTGTAACAGTTGCCCTGGCTGCAGAGCACAATGTTGCTAAATGGCGAGGCTAGAGCTCGGCTACATTCTGGCGAATTCATTTTATGACAGAATTCGTTTCTATACTAATATTCGTTGTGTCTGAGGCGTGCTTGCATGGCAACCATCTCGTGCAGACAATGGGAAATAGCCGTGATCTTATCAGCAACATCGTGTCGCCCATATCTTGCAGGGGCGACTTGGGCAACTCTGACTTTCAGCTGGCGAAATCAGAAACTATCTAGATTGTGTTGTATGTTGGCTAGAACCACTGCCAACACTTTTAACGGATTTCAGCGGTGAGTCAGGGACCATGGTGGTCACTTGCCAAGCATATATATAAATATATATACACTGAGGTGACAAAAGTCATGGGATAGCAATATGCAAATATACAAATGGCAGTAGTATCGCATACAAAATGTATAAATTGGCAGTGCATTGGTTGGGCTTTTAGTTGTATTCAAGTGATTCATGTGAAAAGGTTTCTGACGTGATTATGGCCACACGACGGGAATTAACAGACTTTGAACAAGTAATGTTAGTTGGAGCTAGACGTATGGGACATTACATTTCGGAAATGGTTAGGGAATTCAACATTCCGAGATCCACAGTGTCAAGAGTGTGCTGAGAATACCTTATTTCAGGCATAACCTCCCACCATGGACAATGCAGTGGTCGACCGCCTGCACTTAATGACCGAGACCAACGACGTGTGCACAGAATGGTCAGTGTTAACAGACACGTAACACTGCGTGAAATAACCACAGGAATCAATGTGGGATGTACGACGGACGTGTCCGTTAGGACAGTGCGGCGAACTTTGGCTGTACTGGGCTATGCCAGCAGAAGACCGACTCGAGTGCCTTTACTAACAGCACGACATCGCCTGCAGTGCCTCTCCTGGGCTCGTGACCATATCGGTTGGACCCTAGACGACTGGAAAACCGTGGCTTGGTCAGATGAGTCCCGTTTTCAGTTGATAAGAGCTGATGGTAGGGTCCGAGTGTGGCGCAGACCCCACGAATCCAAGGACCCAAGTTGTCAACAAGGAACTGTGCAAGCTGGTGGTGGCTCCATAATGGTGTGGGCTGTTTTTACGTGGAATGGACTGGGTCCTCTGGTCCAACTGAACCGATCATTGACTGGAAAGTGTTATGTTCAGCTACTTGGAGACCACTTGCAGCCATTCATGCACATCATGTACCCAAACAACGATGGAATTTTTATGGATGACAATGCGCCATGTCACCGGGCCACAAATGTTCGCGATTGGCTTGAAGAACATTCTGGACAATTCCAGTGAATGATTTGGCCACCAAGATCGCCCAACATGAATCCCATCGAACATTTATGGGACATAATCGAGAAATCAGTTCGTGCACAAACTCCTGCACCGGCAACACTTTCGCAATTATGGACGTCTATAGAGGCAGCATGGCGCAATATTTCTGCCGGGGACTTCCAACGACTTGTTGAGTCCATGTCACGTCGAGTTTCTGCACTTCGCCAGGCAAAAGGAGGTCCGACACGATATTAGGAAGTATCCCATGACTTTTGTCGCCTCGGTGTATATGTATATGCTTTCTACCCAGGTAATCCGGGTTTGATTCCCGGCGGTGTCATGCCTGAATGTTGCATGTAGTAAACATGGTGAACATTGTCTTTGGCTGGTGGGCATTTTCAGAGTACTCCCGTTTCCTCTACTCTTGCATTCCGTCGCTGCTGCTCCATTACCATTCACCCTCATGGACGCTGTAGACATAAACCTGAATGTTCGACGTCCTTAAAATCTCGCAGCTCTACTCCACGAAAATGTAAATATTGTTTACAAACTAACAAAGGGGCGTTAATTGAATTATATATGTGTACAGCGATATATTTGAGGTATTCATAGTAGGAGGAGGTGAAGTGAAATTGAGATGTAGCAAGGACAGAATAAAGGGATAGGGGAAAAAGGAGAGTTCCCCGAGAAAACTCATTGGACAACGGCAGCATCTGCCATGTTTGCCACATGCGGAAAATCGGGAGAAAAATCCGCCAGGGATCGAACCCGGTTCACCCTTGGTAAAACCACTGTAGGCCCCCTCTAAATGAAGTTTGTAAATTTACGAGGTAGTTCTAGAAAGGATGCATATTTAACATCACCCAAATACACCAGCCTTTAGGACATAATTTATCGGTACAGCCTCCAATGGAGGGGAGGGGGTCCGAGATGCACCCGATCACCACGGGTAATCTCCAAGTAACAGAGGGGCCGCGGTGACTGAGCGGTTTGACTGCTCGCCTCTCACTATGGCAAACCGGGTTCAATCCCCGGTCGGACCACTCCCGGATTTTGGGAATCGTGCCGGACAATGCCACTGGTCAGCGGGTTTTCTCAGGGATCTCCTGTTTTCCCCACCCTTACATTCCGGAGCTGCTCCATTCTCACCTCATTGGCTGTCAAGAGCGCGTCGTTAAGAGCCGCCCAAATCTCTGAACCCAACTGAACTCACACTAGCACTCCCCTGCGCGGTTGACGAGAGTGGTGGCTGTTGACAGGGGCTTCGTGCACCTGGGCGCCGGCTTGGCGGTCGGCTTCAGCGGCCTGGCTGCGGGCTTCGCCATCGGCATCGTCGGCGACGCGGGCGTGAGGGGCACCGCACAGCAGCCGCGCCTCTTCGTCGGCATGATCCTCATCCTCATCTTCGCCGAGGTGCTGGGGCTGTACGGCCTCATCGTCGCCATCTACCTCTACACCAAGTAGACGACCGCGGCTGGCGGCGACTGCAGCTCCGGCCACGGGAGCTGCTTCAATATAGGCTAGGCTTCTAAATGACTTCACTACAGGTTACCAGCGTGATCTTCCGCGTCGAGCATTGCTGTATCAGCAGGCCTCGAGTGTGTATCTGCTACAGGAAGGTGCTTACCATTCTCCAATTTCAAAATACTCGGTCTCATAAGCAATTGCAACTAATAAAACGCAAACAGTAAAAGGCTACTGAAAATTAAAGTTACGGCAATAAAAGGAAACTACGATATTAGGAGTGGGAAATTACCCTTTTAGTATACCTACTAGTCTATAGTTATATCGATAAAATGTTTAAGATGTGAAGAAACAGGATACTGTTAAAACTAAAGCTGAATCCAAACCTTTTCATGTGTATCATACTGAAATGTGTTAAACCTTTGGATTAACCTGTGTGCGCTAGGAAATTCTTGATTTTCAAATCCCTTCATCTACTTTTGAAAACCAAGAGCCACATGTGCATCGCATATATGTATTTACTTCCCGTTTAGCACGAACATATTAAATGTTTTCTTAGGCATAATACTTTTCACAACTAGCCTTTTTAGATATAACTCGTAAGCATCGCTTACCAATCAATGAAAAGAGGCATCCAAACGTCCTTCAAGTACTTATTACTTCCACTGCCAGAGAAATGGTAATGAATTCAATAATTTGTTTCTTAGTAAGGGCATTTCCACTCATCCAGTTATATACTCTTGTTTTCAAGTACCTGTGTACATTTAAACACGAACTACTGTTCTAGGGCTGTTGGCCACTTTATTTGTATATTTAATTTTATGTGGAATATAAAAAAAGGTAGTTATTATTATTTAGTGAAGTGTTGTGTAATAGAAATAAAAGTATTTCAATAATAAACAACTGTTTCTCAGTAAAACGGCTTTTTTAAATTTTGAAACCACTAAAATGAATCCTTTTCTTTTACTCCATTCAGTACAAACGTAACTTATGAAAACAATTGTAAGACGGTCTTGTGTACTGTCTATGGATACTTTCAGCACACATAACTTAGGTTACAAATATTTTCGCCAAATTTATGTTTGCTCGATGTATTCATCTTATGAATAATAATGACAATACACAATAATATAATTTCATTTCACCACCCAACAATTAAAAACAGCAGTTTTTGATAACCACAAAAAAAAATGTGTAATTTAAAGTTATGTTAACTGAACAAATTGATTTTTTTTTTTGTCTTTGAAAGTGATGTTACACGGTATCCCAGAAAGTATTTTATTTTTTACTTTGATCAACTTTGTACGTTAAAACGTTGATCGGGCTGGATAAAGAGTAACTTCACTAAGTATGAATATATTGCAAAGGAAAGCAAGCCAATAATTTGGTGTTGCACATTCCAAGTTCAGTTGGGTTGCTTTAGCCTTGTTTCCTTGTAATCACGACCTTATGCTATATTAGAAGTAATTAGGTTCTTGTAGCTGTGTTGTATGTTTCTCATTATGTATACATGAATTCATACAGGTCTTCCAGTATCCTTGTATTCTGCATTCATGCATCCCACGTAACAACTTCTGGACGCCTTATATTCCCCTTTCCACCAAAAGACAGCTTATGCTACACAAAAGGGAGGTTACCTCCTTGGGTCCTGAAATAGTTTTACATGCTTTCAGAATATAGCAGACTTATTAAGAACAGTTTGCTTGGAAAGAGGTTACTTATTGACCTCAATATTTAGTTGTTATCAGAGGAATTCAGAAATAACTAATTTACAGAATATTGCAACATAAAATGTATGAAAATTGAATATTTGTACAATATTTGTATAAACTCACACTAAACTGGAAAGGAAACTATATACCAAGCTTTTTCACGATACAAGTCTCAGTTATTGACCCCAGATACATAACCTGCCTTGAATAATTGTTCGCATTACTTCACCATACATCGGTATTAGGCCCAACTCAATGTCACTACTTTAGGACTAAAAAAAATTTTTTAATCCCACAAGNAAAATGGTATATATATATATATATATATATATATATATATATACATATAAATTATACTTTTTGCTATCACGATAGGAAACAGTAAAATATCGCTTATTATAACATTTCTAATGATACATTTCCTTAATTATGTTTTGTTAGAATTATAATGTTGGCAGTTAAGATATATTCCATTTGCTCTTGTTGATTCTAATTCATCTATAAAGTCAGTTCGTTAAGCTGAACAGATAATACCGAAAGAAGACACTCAAATAGGAGGACTTAAACCAACATTTGGAGTTCAGCTCTTTTCTGTCTTCGTGTTACTCCAAAAACAATTTGACAGAACTCTGCCGAATGTGATCATGAGGTACCCTGAGTTGAATTAAAGTAACAATTACTTTCGGTGAACGTTGCAGTAAAAATATTATTTCGTTCCATCAGAATTATTTCCAGTAAAATATTTTGAGTAATACTAAAAATTACTTCACTTATGTAACGAGGAAAACGGAGATCATGTCATGAATTAGCACTTTGACAGAAGAGAGAAGGTTCTTATAAAACTGTGGTTTCGTTTCTGACAAATATTTTGCGTACGGAAAGGCGACGTTTTTGGTCATAAATTGCTTTCACTGTCCTAATATATCGCTTACAATAATTACTTTCACGGGGTTATTATATAATTATGCTCTGAACTGCTTCAGGGTTACAATTTATCACATTAATTTTTTTTTAAATGCTTGTTAAAAGTTGTGCTAGTATTTTTGCTCTTTAGGTGCAGCAATTTCTCAGGAAGAACAATTGGTATCGTTATGCACGTATACGCCGATAAAAAGATTTTTTTTGTAGATACCAAATAAATGTTCTTGAAATATACTTGCTTACAGTCTTTCTCCAAACATACGCATTCGTTCCCTTGAACAAAATAAGTAATTAAAAAATAATTTGTTGAGCGGAACAATTGTTTGGTTGTTCCATCACCTACTGTGTATGTATTTAGTACACACGACTATTTTACAAGTACGTTCAACTAATGAGTTTTGTTACCGTAAACGTTGTAAATATGATGATAGAGACAAATCAATATTTCGTTTGAAGTGAATAAGCGTTTGGTTACCTCGAACAATATAATATGTATATTATTACTGAATTTGTTGCGGCAACAAAATCAGCTTGGTCCACAACTGGCATTTATTTGGCTAACTGTATGGCAACATAGCATGGCCATTTGAATGCCTTCGTCCGAAAATACGGTTCGAGAGTTTGTTTGTAATTTTTGCGACAATCGGGATAGCAACGGTGTTTGTTTGTGGAATTATTGATCCTTAATAATGGTATAAACAATCCCATTGAAACGATTTTAGAAGGAAACAATAAAGTAAAGCTGTAAATCTTGAAAACATTCATTACGTACATATGTTACATTAATTGATTATGTATTTACAAACATTCCAAGGCCGCAAGTCGTCACATTCGCTGAGGTTGCTTAAGGCGCAGCATTCGGGTGCAAAATATCCGGATTCGAAACACGATCGTGCTCTCGGTTATGATAACCGAATACAAATATTTAGTTGAACCAACCAAATCTTATAAGTTTGTGGAGACCAAATGTAAAAAACAAAATAATTTGGTTTCAGCAACAAAATACGAGGGCTGATGTATATCTCCCGAAAATAACTCAACACAGGAAATGTTCTATGTACATTTGAAAGCGTACAACATGTACGTTTTGAAGGTGACGCCAGAGTATGGATGAAAAAATGTCCGGCAAGGAACAGAAACAAACACGGCTGCTTGAAATCACCGTTTAATTGATATATTCAGGTACAAACTGTATGCGCTCATGTGAACGGGTACGTATCGTGCGTTTACGAGCTGTTCAACACTCTTCAAAGTAGTCTCCGAGACTAGGTCGTTGTCGGCGACGAGGCACACATCGTCACAGCAGTTTTACGAGAGGTGGCGCACATTGACGGATCTCACGCAGCCGATGGTAGTTCCCGTCTGCCTCGTCGCTGGCAACGGACCGTGGACAACCTCGGAGACTACTTTGAAGAATGTTAAACAGCTCGTACACGTACGATACGTACCCGTTCACATGAGTGTAAGTAGATGAAAATAGGGGATTCACGCGATCAGGGATGGGGGATGCGGTGCCATGGAACCACGGCGGCCATCTTGGATGACGTCACGCCAAAACCTCGTGCACTGTCATTCCTTGCCAATGTAGGCCATCTTGCATTTCCCTTTTAACACTTTGGAATTCCCCTTCTTTCCTTCCACTCTATCATTCCACCTCGACTCTTCATGCTCTTGCATTCCGATTAGTTTTCTCATGCTCTGTATTCTGATGTTATTTTTTTCTCACTCTCTGTCATTCCTTCCTGTCTCTATCGTCCATTCTATCCCTTGGGGGTTTTTCTCATATTCTTCCTGGTCTCTTTTATTTTCTCTCTTGTTGTCCTTTCCTCTCTCTCTTTTGCATGTCGCGTCCTCCATCTTGGATGTTCCCTCATCACCATCGTCAGCTTTAGGCTGCCATCTTTAATTCCCGCCGCCAGTCGTTTGCTATAGGTGGCCATATTGGCTTCCTGCATCTACCACCAGAGTGCATTAAGCTATCTTTAATTCCCACGCCTGCCACCAGTCGGTGGCTGTAGGCGGCCATATTTGATACCAGCACCCGCCACCAGAGTGTTTTAAGTTCTACAGTTCGCAGCTAGGAGTGCTGGTTTAGGCGCGGCCATGTTGCGCATGTGTTGGTTCACTCGTCTCCTGCTGGGGCGCGCTAGCATCGGGGAGGTGAGTTCAAACTGCAGCCGCCAGGAGCGCTAGGAATTTTTGTAGTTATTTCGGAACTCAAAAAATGCAGGAGGCATGTGGTTTCCATCCGACCAACCTTCGGTCACCAGCCCGGCGTTTAGACCACATGAGTGTAAGGAGATGAAATAAAATAAACACACATACAGGCCTACACACTATGTAGGTTCACGTGCTCACTTGGCTGCTGGCTGCGGAGCCATTGCATGGTTAGGAGAATAAATATAGTAAATACCCGCATCGGCCTACGCACTCTCCAGACAATAAAATCATCATCATCGCATAAAAGACTGCAGGCACCGCACATGCACATACAAGTGTATTATGTTATATGTGTATAATAGCATGAAAAAATACCATAATTCTACCATTCAAAAAAATGTATTATATATACGAAAAATTTGGGCATGTCACATTTCTACATAAAAATTATATGCATTCATACAGAACCAATTTCGCATCAACATACACGTGTCTCGATCATGTGCACACGTCTGTATATCTCTCCAACTTGTCTGGGCATTCAAGAGTGCTTGCACACTGCATTATCTCCAAATCATCTGCGCTCGCGCGGTACGGGATGTAGCTGGCACTCGTGCGCGAGCGGGAAACATTACTTTCCTATTGTTCCTTAACAACGAACAGTAGGATAAAAAACACTAAACACACTCACACGACCTCGTCAGCAGCAGCAGGGTGGTCGCTCTCTCACTGCCCTCGCAAGGATGATGATGAAGTCCGCAGCATCACCCTCACACTTTACCGTCCGCATGGCATAACCAAGCGGACGGCTCCCGGGCTTGGGACCGAGGCAGTACACTGCGCTAGCAAAAACCAGAGTTTACCTTATATGCGAACAAGTCGTGTACATATATGTGTATAGAAAAAGTGGTGTCACAAGCATAGTGCACTGGCGGCTTACGATGCTGCAAACGGGAAAAATGACCAACCTAACAAAAATTAAAGCGGACAAAGGAACAAGCAGACAGATGGCCGTAACAGAAGAAGATTACATACAATAGAGGTAGATGAAAAGAAAAAGTGTGGACAGTGCTGCAAAAAAAGAGTAAATGCAAGTACGATGCGATTACTAGTTTCAACAGTGCTTGTGTGATACGAATACCATTTCACATTCGTAACCCCCACTAGGATAAGCGTTGAGTCCCCCAGGAAATGGCTATAAACCCCAGGTCGGAGACCCAACATAGACGACAAATCCCATGCACAAGTATGTGCATGAGTGATTGTGGAATGTGAACAAATACACATATTTCGACATATCGATAACACACCTGACAAGATAAGTATATATCTTGCATGGACTACAGCATGCCGCCATTCAACAGCGCCACCATCCATCAACAAACAACGCCCCTGACAAGATGAATACAGCTCCTCCATGTGCTACAGAATGCTGCTGGAAAAAGCACATAACTGGAAGAGTGCACAAGTATGCACATGAGGGATTACACGGGTCACAGCATACCAACAGCCATCATTACAACATACCTGGCTATATGAATATGACTCATGCTCCTCTAAATAACACATAAATGGACCAAACCATAACGCACAGGGCATTCGTTTTGAGAAAGGGGAATGGAAGAGCTTCAGCATCGACAACCCCAGGGCGAGCAACTGCCTCCTACTATGCATCCCAACCCCTGTTACTCTCCGGGGGCATACACACATGTGATAATACGTGCCTGTCCCAGAGGTTCATGTACAGAACAGTATCATCCCTGATAACCGCAAGGGACAGTATGAATACCTTCGTCCAGGATTTTGTGTTTGTCCTCTATCAACATGAGTGACAGTTTGTTGGAACATTCTGTATATATGTCATGATGGTGCAACCAAATAACATTCACAATTACTCTCATTACTTGCTGGGTCATCAGTACATTCTTATAAGCTTCAAATGTCATACGATTCTTAACTACACATTTTTGGATGCCCTTGGCTCGTTTAACATCATTGCCAGTGCACTGGTGCATGTAGACCTTGGCTTTCAGCCCAACAAACTCAATCATATAGTCCCCACCGCCCTCATCCTTAAATTTTGCAATCACCTTTTTATTGGCAGGCGAATAACATGGATGGGTTGGGGGGTAGGCGCGTTCGTGTCAAACTCGGAAATAAGTGTCAGATCTGAGGCAAGGTCCCTGTATATCGTCTTTCTACCTATACCACAAAGGAATCCATGTCCATGTAAATCAGCTCCAGCTTACTACCATATCTTGGCTGCATGACATCGTAATGAAACCTGTACATGAGGGTCTTTAACAGGTCGAGTACTGCAAATCCCACATAATTAGGTTTATCGAATAAGATATTTTCATGTATTACTGTATTTTCCGAACTTTTTAAGATACAGTCACCAAATTCATAACATACACAACACTTCCATCAACGACAATGATCTCAGGGTCATGTATGACCGAAATGCTCTTTGTCGAGGTAGCCAACAGTGCAGCACTCTTACTGTGCCAGTGCTTACCCAGCAGATGTTTGATGTCAAGAACATAATGGCTACCTGCGATCCACACCATGGTCGTTACCTCACAGTTGCTACAGTATTCTCAGTATTCCATGGCTACAAGTCCATGAAGGAGGTGTATGAACAAATGCTGAACACCCAGAACAAGAACAGCAGCTACTTCGTTGAGTGGATCCCGAGCAATGTGAAGACTGCAGTTTAAGATACAGTCACCAAATTCGTAACATATGTATCGCCCCCATCAACTTATAAGCATAGTTGACTGTTATTTCTGAAATGCTTAAGATAGTCTCCTAATTCGTAACATAGACTTCGCCCCGACAACGAAAATGATCGCAGGGTCATTTATGTCTTATGTGCACTTATAAGCATAGATGGCTGTAATTTACAAACTGCAGGTGTATATGGGCTGAAATAGCACATACATACACATCGGCCTGAACGCACTCATCAATACCCACCACCACCCTTGTCGCATGGTAGCACAAGAGGATGAGACACACCCAAAATTCACCATTATCGCTGAACTGTTTCCGGGCATTAGCTTAGCTACCGGTACGGGTCTAACTTCGAAGGTGGATGAAAGCAATAGACTTGAATATGTATTCTGGGATGATGCCAATGAGCTTGTATCTCGTCGATGACTGCTAATTGCATCTCAGCAGGCCAGCAATAATTCCCACATGAATGAGAGTGTGAATATTTTAGAAGAATTACATGAAGGTGGGTACATGTCTTGTGCACAGATCGCCGCTGAGCTCCACCAGCCAGCCTGCACAACATAATTTCCCCAGGCAAAAAATTACTCGTCTTTGTGCTTAAAGATCTACCAGGCCAACCTAGTTGAAATGACCCCATATGCAACTGTTAATAAGGGCTTTAGATATATTTTAACTGCCATATATTGCTTCGGCGAGTACATTTGGGCAATTATGGTTCGCCGGAAATGTGCTCTCGACATTAGCAATGCAATGAATACTGTTTTGCAAAATAAAGGTTCACCCAAAAAATTTGCAAACATGTCTTGGCAAAGAATTCTACAATCCTGCCTTCTGTTCAATAATGGCTGCGAATAATATTAATCATTACTGCACCTACAGCAGGTAGAAAGCTTTCATAGGGGAAAAGTTTAACTGTTCTCTGAAGACTGAAATGTGACGAGAATTTTCGTCTCAGGGAAGTTACAAGTGACTGGACTTGTTGTCACAATTGGTGACATCCTACAATCGACGAGTACACCATACAATCTGCATGTGACAATTGCAGTTGAAGATAATTCTTTGCTGGGAACAGTGTACAATGCTGAGAAGAAATTGGACACATGCAGGCCTAAGGTGAAATTTGGAGAATATGTCAGGATATCGCGAGTGAAAGGAACATTTGCAAAATCATTCACTCCAATATGGAGCATGGAAATATACAGAAATGTCAAGATGTCAACCAAGGACCTACTATCTTGAGGATATGGATGGAACCATACCCAGAGGGGCATTTTATGATCAGGAGGTACAGCGGACATTATTCCTGGACATTTATCTGGTTGAGAAAATTATTAGATGGTTGGACAAATGCCTTATTGTAAAATGGTTGTGTTTCGATTCTCGGCACAACAGCTGGATAAACCACTCTGTACTCACTGATAGTCAAATTAATATCCACATTACAATAAAGAGAGATGTATGTCTGAATACATTTTTATGTAATCTGCTATTTTTAAGAAAGGATTCTAATAAAGAATATTTATATTTATTCTGTGTTGTATTTGTATTTGTCATTACCTGTTCTTGAATTCAGGCAGGTGGGTAAATGAATGCTGGTATTACAAGAGAGATATGTATGTCTGAATGTATTTTTATATACCCTACTGTTTTTTAAGAGAAGATTTGAATAAAGATTATTTATAATTATTCTGTGTGTTTTTTGTATTTGTAATTACCTGTACTCGAAGTCAGGCAGGTGCATGCACGGCCTGGGGTGTGTGTGTACACTGACATAAGGGGTTCCCTTCTCAGATGCAAAGCAGAGGGAGGATTAAAATATTTCTGCTCTGGTGTATTTGTATTTGATATTTCCTGCCTGCCCTTGATGTCAGACAGGTGCATGTATGACTTGGATCGTGAGCACACATGTGCATTCTGATGGAGGATTCCTTCCCACATTTAGGAGCAGAGGGGGGGGGGATTAATAAATATTTCTACTCTGGTGAGTACAGCTTGACCCTGTCCTTAGAATTTTCCGACTTGAAAGGGCGACGCTTTTGTCCGTGATTGATATATATGTGCATTGGAGGTGGCGGTTGTGGGCGATGAAGCAGCAGACATGCATGCCACCAGAATTTTCTATTGTGTTTCGGTGACATGCGAGCATCGTCCACCATACTAGAGGATGTCCTGTAAGATTTCATATTAGACAGGTTGTGCTTTGTGTTGCCAAACAGTGAATATATGCTTTGGGGGCGAAGGCGAATGCTTTTGTGGCTGTGTGCCGAGAATTTTTTGTGCGATCTGCTGCCTGCCCACTCGCTTTACTGCGTTGGCACGGCAGACTGGCATCTATCGGTATTAATGGCCAGGTGCTCCCTTTCATTCTGTGATCTCAGCTGAGGAAGTACAGCTAGCTTCTTGACTATAACTATTGCTCTCGTGGGAACACTTTTACCTTAGTTACTGGACTGGGAAGGGGGGGGGGCATCGGCTGTGGGGGATTTTTTGTTGGTACTTACGCGCGCGGGTCTGTGGTGTAGTCGATTTTATGTATAATGTTTTAGTCCCATGGATAGTTAATACATATACAGAAATGTGAGCGCTCATGCATGTACCTCGCTGCGCAATTGCCTCTGTAAGAACGAAAAGTTTCCAGCATAAGAGTGCCGGCTACGTCCCGTACCGCGCGAGGGCATACAAGTTGGCGGTACTGTGCATGCTCTCGAATGACCAGACAAGTAGGAGAGACAGACAGACGTGTGTATGGGATCGAGACACGTGTACGTTGCTGCGCAATTGGTTCTGTATGAATGCTTATAACTTTTATGTATAGATTCGACCAGCCCAAATGTTATATATATATATATATATAATAACTTTTTTCTGAACATTAGAATGATGGTATTTTTTCACGCTATTAACTTGTATATTTATTTTACACATATAAGGCATGTGTACTTGTGCACTGTGCCTGCAGTCTTATGCGATGATGAAAACTGTATTGTCTGTAGAGTGCATAGGCCGATATGAGTATTTATTATATTTCTTATCCTGACCATGCAATGGCGATTTTATATATAACGTCGTGGCCTGTCCACATTATTTTCTCCCACGTGCCGGGATGGTAGAAACTATATACGTATTTGTAGTTAAACATCCTCTTCTCCTAGATGTCGCAGTGGTCTTGTGCTCAAGACGCCCGACTGGCGACCGAAGGGTCAGTCGGAAGGAGTCAGTCAAGAGAGAAATCTGCTTGATGGTGAAATAGATTTGCAAAATAATACTTGAATATTGCAATATATTTCATACAATGATTTGTTATAAAAAAATTAAGTTCGCATGCACACGAAGAATGATTTTTTTCTTTTCAAAACCTTTTAACAAAGTCGTTCAAAACTTCATCGAGGTCTATACACATCTGGCACTTGTGTTCAGGGTTGGCTTCCTCGTCGCTGGGTCGTGCTTGCGTGTGAGGTCTTCGACTGGGGCATCTTTCACAGGGTCTGACGGACTGCTCTGTTTGTGTGGTTCATGTATATAATAATGATAAGCACCTAAAGCCTGCTTTCCTGCCGGCATTTTATGTATCAATGCCCGCTTGTGATTGGCAAGCTGCATTCACGCGGCAACTCGCTGATTGGCTGGTCGATGTCCAAACAATGTATTAATGGTGTAATACGATTGGTTTGAAGTCAATATGACACAATAGGGCTTGCATACGCGTATATTATAAGCAATAGGGGGTCAGCTGAGACGCTTAGTTTTAAAACAGCTAATTTGAAAGGTGTATCGTCTCGGCTAGCTTCTACACCAGGTAATCCATGGCCAGTTACGTTAAAGTGGAGTGGATATTTCTCGCCAATGGTTTCTCGCTATCGATTTCTTCTTCGAGTGAGATGTCTCCTGTTTCACCAGCACCATCGACTTCTTCAGCTGTAATGTCTATATCTCTACCAGCATCCACTGCCACCAGTGCAGCACGATCATCTACAGATGATACAGTACCATCGACTTCTTCTGCTGTAACCGCTACGAAATCTTCAATGGAGCGATTGAACTTTTCCGCTGAGGTACCTAGAACTCCATTGCTGATGTTACCTGCTTCTTTAGCTCCAGCAGCTACATATCCAACAGGTCCGTCCGAGTCTTTGCCTGAACCACTACATCGTCATAAGTGTCACTTTTATGATAAGACATTTGCTTTCGGCTACAGTGTACGGTGCTATGAAAGCTTTCATTCTGCCAAGAATCCCTGTCGCATGTCATATTTGGGACAGGTACGGTAAGCAGTTCAGCCGTACCGACAATTTACTTAGCCATGCGAAGACCTGCAAAGTGAAGTGAATTTCTCATCAGCACCTCGGTACCAGCTTTGCTGCAAGCAGGTCTCTTGAGACTTCGGTACATGTCCTCAACCTGCCCCGCACAGTGTGTCGGTGTAATAAATGTCACGATATTTTCGCACAAGGACAACACAAGTGTGAATAGCGAGATGCATAAAAGACTGTAACCTACAACAAAGTTGCATATATTGAGATGCATATATATATNACAAGTGTGAATAGCGAGATGCATAAAAGACTGTAACCTACAACAAAGTTGCATATATTGAGATGCATATATATATATTGAAGAATATTGTAGTATTTTTTCGAGGGCATGAAAGACTATATTAAATTAATTGAATAAAAAAATGCTTGTTATTAAAATCGTGTTTTATTTCATGTTTACATTATCTGCAAGAATATAATTATAATTTAAAAGGCACAAAAATAAAATAATTGTAATTAAAAAGTATTGTATAAAGTACTATTTACTATATGTACAATTATATAATTAAATAAAAAATACTTTTTAAANACAAGTGTGAATAGCGAGATGCATAAAAGACTGTAACCTACAACAAAGTTGCATATATTGAGATGCATATATATATTGAAGAATATTGTAGTATTTTTTCGAGGGCATGAAAGACTATATTAAATTAATTGAATAAAAAAATGCTTGTGATTAAAATCGTGTTTTATTTCATGTTTACATTATCTGCAAGAATATAATTATAATTTAAAAGGCACAAAAATAAAATAATTGTAATTAAAAAGTATTGTATAAAGTACTATTTACTATATGTACAATTATATAATTAAATAAAAAATACTTTTTAAAATCGAACCACTTAAAATTTTTAATAAAAAACATATATTTAATAAATTATGCAAGTAGTCAAAGTCTCGCATCGTGCATGCAGGTATACTGCTGAATTGAAAAAAAAAATTTTAATAGGATGAAAATTACAGATTTTTCTATGCCTATAAAAATATGAGTGTCGACAGCTCGCCTGGTGGCTGGACCGAGAGAGTTGGTGTATGCTGACAGCTCGCCTAGCAGCGAAATCGAGAAATTAAGGCCACCTATGTTTTTAAAATAGAATCCGGATGGAGGGCACCGACAGCATAATCTATACTTTAAAAACATCAACAATATGGCTGCCACCTGGTGGTTAAATCGACAACTCGCCTGGTGGCGATATCGATTATTAATACACTTGCGCCACCTAAGTGATGTAAAATTAAACATATTAAATCCAAGATGGCATCCTCCAGAAATGTATAAACAAATGACAAAAAACGAAAATCCAAGATTTTTGAATTTTTAAAATTTTTTTGGGATTTTTTAGAATTTTTTGGCTTCAAGGTTATTCAAAGTCAAGGTTGAAGGTCAAGGTCATCAACACCTAAAATGGCTGACGAGATGGGCACTGGTCGACCTGGTGAGGGCTGGTTGTGTCGGAAACTTAGTCGATCCACCTGTCATCGAACCCTAGACCTCTTCCATGTGCATATTTAAATAATTTTTAATATAATTTTATTTTTAAAATCTTTTTATACATTTTTGGGGTTACGTAATTTNATGTGCATATTTAAATAATTTTTAATATAATTTTATTTTTAAAATCTTTTTATACATTTTTGGGGTTACGTAATTTCTCTGCAATTTTTTTAATTTTTTTTTTTTGAGTTTAAAGTAATTCAAGGTCACGGGTACAGATTCAAGGTTACTGACATTCAAGATGGTGGTCGGTTGACGTCACAACATGGCAGTTGGCTGGTGCCGGTGCCAGTTTTGTCCCATTTAAAACACATTGTGCTAGACTCCTCCAAATCATTGTACTGTAGAAGCGCGACCTGTACATGCAGAGAATGGCGTTATTCGTGACTTTACACCNCGACTCCTCCAAATCATTGTACTGTAGAAGCGCGAACTGTACATGCAGAGAATGGCGTTATTCGTGACTTTACACCGTAGATAAGACCTGGAGTTACGAGTGGAAACTTTTATTGTAGTTTTTATCTTAACCTTACGTTTTAAACCTCGTGACGGGACGTCTCCATTTTGTAAAGATGATAAATTTCAGTGATATCTGCGTTTCTAATCAGTTCGGCACATTATCACTCAAAAAGTAATCTCTCTGTCAAATGATTATGTAACCTACTTACTAACTTAACTCTTTCTACGCGAACTGTCGAAATAAATTTTCGTAAGCATTCAGTTCTAACGATGTCATAATTATGTAGTAAAATTNTCTTTCTACGCGAACTGTCGAAATAAATTTTCGTAAGCATTCAGTTCTAACGATGTCATAATTATGTAGTAAAATTATGGTTCTAGTAAGAGCCAAATTATTTTGACCGTTAACAAACAAGGAAAAGAATTGAGAAATTAAATAAACAGAAANATGGTTCTAGTAAGAGCCAAATTATTTTGACCGTTAACAAACAAGGAAAAGAATTGAGAAATTAAATAAACAGAAAACTTTAATTATTCTTTCCATTTTTAGAATTTTGCTGTTGTTCCCAAGAGTCTGTTTGGTAAATTGTACAAGAATTCCGAGTACTCACTGATGAATAATAAGCTACGGCAACACACATACTGTAAATGACATGTATGCATGGTGTGCGTAATATAATGCCAGTATACGGCCTATAAGCGAATCGATTTGCTTGCAACTACCACAAACTTTCCACAAAATAAGTGAAATCTATTAAAAATGTATTCAAACAATAACTAACAAACTTACTAGACGAAACTAAAAGAANTCCACAAAATAAGTGAAATCTATTAAAAATGTATTCAAACAATAACTAACAAACTTACTAGACGAAACTAAAAGAAAAAATAATGAAAATATATTTCAGTTATTTAAAAAAAATAAGACTGGAAATGCTAAACCCAGCGAATGGCGATATACTCTCTGCAACCGTGTGCAGTAAAGAAAGTCCGACAGCTTTAACAAAACAAATCTATAAAAGGGTTTGCTCCTCTGGTTTAAAGTATTATTCAAAATAAGTGGATGCGTGCTGGGCCCATAACCTAAAATGAAACAAACGTGCTAGTTACTGACTAGTAATAGAATGAATATATTCAACGAACCAAAGAGTACAAGCCAAAGAGTACAAACTAACTAGATGACAGCAGTAGTTACTTATTATGATATTATAACAACATTAATGGCATACTGAACAGAATAAAAACTTTGTTAAGAAAAGTAGTTTAAGAAGTAAGCGGCAAACCAGGATGGAAAAAACTCTTTCCGAAGTTCGTTTCGTGTTATTTGCGACGGGTGCCTTTAACAAGATAAGATAAAGGCATATTTTACTGTTGCGTGTTCTTTGCGAAAAACAAATGCAAGCCTAAACACGGATTGTTCGATGTTCACCCACAGCATGAATCGGAATGTGAGTACCGGATGTACAGTAATCAGGTTACGTCGCATGCGCTCGTTCAGATCATAACCGTGAAACGCGAATAACAACGCAATACTGCGACGATCTCTGGGCGTGGCCAGGCTCGCAACTGAATGGAGGTTCTATATTGTGGCGTGCCTACNTCCACAAAATAAGTGAAATCTATTAAAAATGTATTCAAACAATAACTAACAAACTTACTAGACGAAACTAAAAGAATAAATAATGAAAATATATTTCAGTTATTTAAAAAAAATAAGACTGGAAATGCTAAACCCAGCGAATGGCGATATACTCTGTGCAACCGTGTGCAGTAAAGAAAGTCCGACAGCTTTAACAAAACAAATCTATAAAAGGGTTTGCTCCTCTGGTTTAAAGTATTATTCAAAATAAGTGGATGCGTGCTGGGCCCATAACCTAAAATGAAACAAACGTGCTAGTTACTGACTAGTAATAGAATGAATATATTCAACGAACCAAAGAGTACAAGCCAAAGAGTACAAACTAACTAGATGACAGCAGTAGTTACTTATTATGATATTATAACAACATTAATGGCATACTGAACAGAATAAAAACTTTGTTAAGAAAAGTAGTTTAAGAAGTAAGCGGCAAACCAGGATGGAAAAAACTCTTTCCGAAGTTCGTTTCGTGTTATTTGCGACGGGTGCCTTTAACAAGATAAGATAAAGGCATATTTTACTGTTACGTGTTCTTTGCGAAAAACAAATGCAAGCCTAAACACGGATTGTTCGATGTTCACCCACAGCATGAATCGGAATGTGAGTACCGGATGTACAGTAATCAGGTTACGTCGCATGCGCTCGTTCAGATCATAACCGTGAAACGCGAATAACGACGCAATACTGCGACGATCTCTGGGCGTGGCCAGGCTCGCAACTGAATGGAGGTTCTATATTGTGGCGTGCCTACGTTGCGGGGCTCCACCTCCATTCGAACCACTTGTGGATACGCAAACTCCTACAAACCGGTTTGCAAAATGCACGGTCTTAGTTGCACTGTGATCTAAAGCATCCGTTTCTGACGAAAACACGATATAAAGTCTTCTCCGATGTCCACCGTATGTCATTTTTCTAACAGCTGTTCACGGCAAACTGAGCACTTTTGAAAGCCCTGCTCAAGATCTCCCTATATGCACATTGTGTATTCGTCCACCAGTAAAACTGTAATTGCCGTGGCCTCATCACTTTATTCATACGTCGCGTCGGTTAAGTAAAACTGTAAAATTATTTGGAAAAAAAAAATATAAAAAAAAAATATAAAAAAAAATATATATATATATATATATGTATATTTTTTTTTTGAAATTTTTCTAATTCTCACTGTTATATGCATTAAAATAAGTAGAACACGAAATTAATAATTTCAGTAGTCATAAATGTTTACTCAAAATTTTTTATCCAATGTCAAGACTTGGAACTACTTTCCCTCCGTCGGTACCAACTTTACTGAGCGCATGCCGGTCACTTCGCCCTCGAAATATGTACCGATAGAGGCAGTAACATTTTTCAAAGGTTGATTTCAAAAGTGCTCAATTAATCTGACACAATACGCTCTATGTTTCTATTTCATCGTAAAGAAATAATACGAAATACTTCAATCATTTAGGACTTTTATTTGTGAATTTCAGATAAGCATATATCACAGACATTATTTACATGGATTAACAAAATAATAAAGTTCTGCCATTTATTTTGCCTGCATCGCCAAAAACAATACACGATTACAATAAAAAACTACACTTTCACTCAGTATATCGCCACACACATAAATAAACACTTTCGCACTGTCGGGTTTGCTGATGACAGTCTCCTATGTTCAGCTAGAGCACCCCCAAGTACTCACCCATTGTCGTGATGCACTTGCAGTTTCGCCCTGCAAATATTGAAACAGTTTGCCGACTTTCCTCTCACACAGACTCTGCTGCTGCATGGCAGTTCACTGTAAACCGAGCACTTTTGAAAGCCTCGCTTGCGATATGCTTGCACGCATATTGTGTATTCTTCCGCCATGCCTAAATTTAACACTGCCATTGACCTTCTGAGCACTTTAATCATACGTCGGTCACGTGAGAAACAATAAAATTATGAGAATAGTAAATATTTTTTCAAAGATTCTCATTCTGGTATTCATGTGCATTTAAAAAACATTAATAAAAATGATTGAATTGCTTATGTAATAACCTAACACTTTAAATTCAACTTGAAGACAAAGAACTACTTCCCCTCCGCCGTTGCCAACTGCACTGGGCGCGGGCCGGTCAGTGTGTTTGTTAACATACAAGCAGGTATACAACTAGACGTGGACATGACGAAAGGAAAGGAAGTGCTGGTCAAGAGAAGGCGCGAACGTGTTGACAGTATGAAACACGCGCCTTCGTAAACGTACGTCACTAAACATGCAACTTGAATATAATTTAGCTGCAGGAAAAATGTAGTTCCTGCTGTGGTCTCTTCTACTCTGTAGGATACGCGTCGCACTGACCTATCAAAAAATAATAATTAAAAAGTTGGTAAAACTGACAACAGTGGGCTTCAAACCAAGCATTTTATCAGCTCGGTTCTCAAATATTCAATCATCCCCGTGTTTGAACATCAGAACCATCGCCTTTGGTAATTCTATTTGAGGCACGGGTCTGACGCCTGGGCACAGAGTAAGTAAGTATACAGAGGCNTGCAAAAAAAATAATTAAAAAGTTGGTAAAACTGACAACAGTGGGCTTCAAACCAAGCATTTTATCAGCTCGGTTCTCAAATATTCAATCATCCCCGTGTTTGAACATCAGAACCATCGCCTTTGGTAATTCTATTTGAGGCACGGGTCTGACGCCTGGGCACAGAGTAAGTAAGTATACAGAGGCGAATGCCGCTAACTCCTGCTGCACACGCCACCAAAATGACGTCATTGGCCTGCAAAATGTTGGAACGCCGTTCGCCAACCAGCGACCGGTAACCAACTCGCCAGCCGGAAGCCCAGCCAATAGGAAGCCTTTCGCGGTATGAACTAGCCAATCGCCGAGCCTCGCGTGCAGCCAATAATAGATCGGGTTCGCGTATATCAAAGGAACCGCCACTTCACTTCGTCTCTTGTGTACTTGTCTTCTCTGCGGCGTAGGCGAGCGCGACTACCGGGGAGGCCTGTCTCTCTTGGTGAAGATGCTATCGTACAACAGAGGACACGCATTCAACAACTACCAACTTCACATCGTGCTTTCCTCTTTCCCCCCTCTCCCCTTCTCTGTACTTCCTTTCGACCGGGCTACGCTGGTGAGAACTAATTTCTCTGCACGGAAGGGGTGGCCTTGTCTATGGCTGTGCATGGAGAAATAAATGACGAAGCCCGCACTGCATGTTGTGGCAACAGAAACATTGAGTTGAGTTGAGAGATTTGGGCGGCTCTTAACAACGAGGTCTTGAGAGCCGATGAGGGTGAATGGAGCAGTACAGGATTGCAAGGGTGGGGGAAAACGGGAGATCCCTGATAAAACCCGCTGACCTGCCGCATCGTCCGGCGCGATTCCCACTTGCGAAAATCCAGGAGTGACCCGACCGGAGATTGAACCCGGTTCGCCTTGGTGGGAGGCGAGCAGTCTAACCGCTCAGCTACCGTGGCCCCCCAGAAACATTGAAACCAACCTGTCAGAAATACAATACAGCAATTTTATGAAATCATGTTGTTGTTTTGTGTATTTAGAACTGCCGCGGTTAAGGGGAGGTATCCATTCCATCTTCGATTTTTCTTACAAATTTTTGTAATGAAAGTTTATCACCAGACATAAAAAAATCAAAGCTGGATATGACATAGAGCACTACTAAACTAATTTTTTTTTTAATCTGTACGGTTTCAATTTACCCGTATTTTCCCATGTGGGATTGACATTATTAAATAATTAGGTAATATTTGATTACGGTTACAGAGGTGAAACNGGAGATTGAACCCGGTTCGCCTTGGTGGGAGGCGAGCAGTCTAACCGCTCAGCTACCGTGGCCCCCCAGAAACATTGAAACCAACCTGTCAGAAATACAATACAGCAATTTTATGAAATCATGTTGTTGTTAGGCTTCAGCAGTTTTGTGTATTTAGAACTGCCGCGGTTAAGGGGAGGTATCCATTCCATTTTCGATTTTTCTTACAAATTTTTGTAATGAAAGTTTATCACCAGACATAAAAAAATCAAAGCTGGATATGACATAGAGCACTACTAAACTAATTTTTTTTTAAATCTGTACGGTTTCAATTATACCCGTATTTTCCCATGTGGGATTGACATTATTAAATAATTAGGTAATATTTGATTACGGTTACAGAGGTGAAACNTACCCGTATTTTCCCATGTGGGATTGACATTATTAAATAATTAGGTAATATTTGATTACGGTTACAGAGGTGAAACTAATTATGTAAGATAAATAAATTGGATTTAGAAATAACTTCTAAGATGTCCCCTATGCATTGACTAGCTTGGTTTTTAAACATTGACTCCGAAAAATTAAGTTATGAAGGAAAATGCGTAAATCTAAGAAGGCAAGGGTACTTCCCCCTTAACATTCGTTTGATGCATGAACAAGTAGCCATATTTTCCCATTGTGTTGGGTGTCGCGATATGACGATGGTTGAGGATGTATCTTCAACTACGTGAAAGCTTGCCATCTTATGATTACCTCTGCTTCCATGTGCGCACGTGCTTCTGTGGCGAGGGGCCTTATTGAGCGTCCACGGGTAAGGCGACCGTACATCGCCGCGGAATGATCGCGCAACGGGTAACTTCCTGCCGCGTGAATGCTTCCTCGTATCGCGTGTTGCACGATAGCGTCCTCGAGAAGAATGGCGAGGTCAACACTGTCGACATTGGACGAAATTGTGTACTGGAAACACAACTTCCAACAGGATTGGTGCGGATTCCGTGTGTTCCTGTGAAGAGATGAACATTTCATCTGCTGTTGCATTTTTCTGACGTCACGTGTTACTTTTGCTTGCCCTTTCCCAACACACCAGCTGCGACGACGAATGTCTGTTATTGGCTCGCTGTGTTGGAGGGCGTGGCTAGCTTCGCGTCCACCAATAACACTAGCCGTACTTGAGTATAGTGTTTGTAAGTTTATCATGCTCAGTAACATGTTTTGTAGCTGAGAGGTTTCATTCGACCGACCGATATCTTTTGGAGGACTGCTGTTTCATTTTGTGCTGCTTGCTTACCAGACTAAAAAATGACATTGAGTAGGTAGGCGTAGCCTACATTTAGGATTTTAAAACTGAGGCAACGTTGAGAATTNCAGACTAAAAAATGACATTGAGTAGGTAGGCGTAGCCTACATTTAGGATTTTAAAACTGAGGCAACGTTGAGAATTCTTTGCTCATATTATATACGGGTATCGTGTTCAAAGTGTTAAGGGGGTGCACACAACGGCTTGCTGAATTCACACATCTTCTGCCACAATTTTCATTCCAGGAATTAATTCCTCGAAAACGTACATTTTTTACTCTCAACTTCTTTATTTTTGTTACAGAAGAGAAGATGCCACTTCTTTAACCAACAAGATGTTATTGCTAGTAATAGTAATAATAACGAATCATTAGAGATTTTAGAAATCTACCAAGTTACGCCATAAAGACGACAGTGCTGCAATAAAATAATATTAAACGTAAGTTTTAGAGAAACATTGATAAATCCAAAATGCCGTGATGTACCTCTTCCTGTGAGGTGTGTGGAGCTTACAGAATGTAACCTTTATATAAAGTTATATCCATTTGCTAGCGGTAAAGCTAGCGATTTACGTTTAAGGCCATAAATGCATGTTATAGTTTTATGTTTAAAATATGAAACATTGAACATTACATTTATCAATAAATTTCATGTTATATAATGTTTATTTCATGAACTTTAAAATTTATTATTCTGAATTATTGTAAAGAAAATATTAAAAATATTTTCCATTACAGATTTCAAAGTGTAGAAATTAAAATGGGGGTTTTTCACGGCAATTAAACGGCTAAGTATTAGTAATGGCTTGAACTATATACAACCTGATTTTGAAATGTATTTGTTGAATTTATTACAAAATAAATTATGTGAAATTATGTTTCCAAATAATGCATTCTGGTTGTAACTACAGATAAACAGAAACTTCCATAAAACTGGTCAACTTATTAAGTGATGTTTTTTTTTTTTAGTTTAATTGGGTTTTTATTTTGTTACGATGTAACATAATACAAAAATGTTCTGTAACTGACGTCACTAGTGTGCATGTTCTTGTCAAGTTCTCCGCTATAGTCTTATGGATATATCTGGAACTGAGCTTATCATCTCTCTATACACTCTCTGAGTCTTAAGAGCCATATGTACACTTTTAAGCAATCACGTCATTTGAAAATAACTTGATTCTGAGCTGTGATATTTTTCATCGCGAACCATTTCGTCATTCATTTATACGTTCGTCTCTTATGGCGTATTTCATTAATTTATTTTTAATTGCATGCAAAGTTTTACATAAATGAGATTTTCCGGAGCAGTAGACTTATTTGGTCTCACNATTAATTTATTTTTAATTGCATGCAAAGTTTTACATAAATGAGATTTTCCGGAGCAGTAGACTTATTTGGTCTCACAAATCCGAGTTCTGAAACATCACCAAAGCAGTGACACGACGCGGATAACCCATTTTATTGCCATACCCTAAAACTGTTTCACCACGCGATACATACTAAAGACTTCAGGGGCCGCGTTAGCTGAGCGGTTAGCCTGCTCGCCTCCCACCAAGGCGAACCGGGTTCAATCCCCGGCCGGGTCACTCCCGGGTTTTCGCACGTGGGAATCGTGCCGGACAATGACGCTGGTCGGTGGGTTTTCTCTCGGGGATCTCCTGTTCCCCCGCGCCCCTTCATTCCGGCGCTGCTCCATACTCACCTCAATCACCCTCATCGGCTCTCGAGAACTCGCTGTTAAGAGCCGCCCAAATCTTCACTCACTCACTCGAAAGACTTGACGCCATTTCGTTACCTTGTGCGCAGAAAGTACGCGGTGAGCTAGCCAGTGTTGCCATTGGTTGGTGAGATCAAATAGATAATTATTGGCTTAGGTTTCTTGAGGAGAATAATAATAATAATGGTGTGTGGGGAGTGCGCCCAGGGTACCGTTACCCTCCGAGTGACGGTATTTCCAGCTGGGACCCGTAGGTGACCGTCATCCCCAGGCATGACAGAAATGAAGCCCTAGAATGGAGTGGCGTTGGAATGCAAGGGCGGGGGAAACGGGAGTATCCCGAGAAAACCCGGCATCGTCCAGCACGATTCCCACATGCGAGAATCCGGGAGTGAACCCGCCGGGGATCGAACCCGGATTGCCGTGGTGGGAGGCTAGCGCCCTGGACACTACNGCGAGAATCCGGGAGTGAACCCGCCGGGGATCGAACCCGGATTGCCGTGGTGGGAGGCTAGCGCCCTGGACACTACATCACCGCTGCCCCTTTTGAGGAGAAAAAATTGCCAACGTTACTGACTTCGCAGGCTAATTCGTATCAGCTTCCTTCCCAGCATAGTCAGAAGATGTACATTCCAAACCAGCGTAACTTTATGTGGTTTTAATAAGAAACTCAATTTGTGCCGCGACGGGATAATTACACTACAACCGCACTCATGAATGAATCTGTGTATTTGTGTTGACTGCTTTACAGGGAACTTGGTCGGGCGAAGACTGCGTGCAGTCGCTTGGAACGGCCTCGGGCGAAGGTCGTACATGCGGATGAATGCGCGGTCGACTCTCGTGACCTCGGTCATCTCCATCCACACAAGCGAGAGGAAACCTGATTGTGAACCCTCTCCAAGACCTGGACTTCCCTTTACGAGNCGGTCATCTCCATCCACACAAGCGAGAGGAAACCTGATTGTGAACCCTCTCCAAGACCTGGACTTCCCTTTACGAGCTCCCGCCAAGGCGAACCTGGTTCAATCCCCGGCCGTGTCACTCAGGATTTTCGCATTTGAGAATCGTGCCAGACGATGCAGCTGATCGGTGGGTTTCCTCAGGGTTCTCCCGTTTCCCCCACCCCTTCATTCCGGTGTTGCTCCATACTCACCTCAATCGCCCTAATCGGCTCCCAAGACCTCGCTGTTAAGGCGTATCGGGTCCCGTCATATTGGATTTTCACTATTTTTTCCATAATTTACACTTAAGACATGTTATAAATAATCGTTTCTAAAGATTTATCAAACTATTACAACTCCACCGTGTTTAGTACTTTTTGACTAGTGACTGCGGTAAGAGATGATCCTGGCAACAATAGTCTACCAATACATACATGTTTTAGAACATGTGTAAAGCAATGCCCTATGCATCGTCGATGCACAAAGTAAAATATAAAATATGTAATGCAAGATACGGCGAAAATGTCGTAAATCCAAGATGGCGGGGCCTAATCCTCCCTAAGAGCCGCCCAAATCTGTTCACTCACTCGATCACTCGTTTACGCATGGTGTGGAGGGGGGAATAGGTGCATATCTAGAATTTCTATTCGTGGTGTGGGAGGGGGAACGATTTCATCATACTTTTCCGAAACAATTTAAAATTAATCAAATAAAATCAAGTTTTTAAAAAAATCGTACGATTGAAACATTTACAGGACAGTTTTATGTCAATGTAAAGTTTTTTTTTTTTTGCTGATAAGGTGGGAGGGATGGCAGAATCATGTCCTCGGTGATCCCCTCCCCCTCTAGTTTGGATCCGCCCTTGCCCTCTGTAAATTAAAGCGTTTTACCAGATGTTGCAGCTAATGTAATATTTCGATGTATTCTGCTCTTGCGGTGCTTTTACTTTGCTGTTGCCTAACATTTCTGTAGCAGAGCTGCAGCGACGTCCACCGGTCAACATAATCTGCATGAAAGACACTTGCTCCATATCTAATTTTTTTGGTAGACTGTCTTTTTCTTAATTTTTATACATTATTAGTTTATATTTTGTCGCTACTAGGCCACCTGAGTTATCCAGAGCGGTGGCTAGTAGTTTATATAGTTAAATTATTTCGGTGCAGACTAAGGGCACCTGTGGTTGTTGCGTTAGGGGTAAACAAATACTCGTATTCTCCGTTATTTAACACACCAGTATTTTATTGGTCTGAAGGTCACATAGGTATTTACACACACTGGCGAGACTGAGCCCCCCTACTAGTCGTAGACCTGAAGGACTGGTGGGCTGAATACTATGCGTCGGGTAAGGTTGTTGAAGGGAGACGTTTCTCTACTTATCTGTGACTACGGCTTTTGGTGAGTTGTCTTCGTTGGTAGATGAGGCATGGTGAGTTGGGTGGCCCAATATCAGGCCCTCGGGCTGGCTCTCGTTGGTGTGCTGTACTCAGCTGGCTTCTTCCTGCGGCTTTGATTTACTCTCTTGGAAGTCCGAGATGGGTTTCCGGGACTTTGTAATTTCTCGGTGACCTCGGCCGGCGTTACTCGTAGGAGAGCGCGTCTCCTCGGCTGTGGCGACGTCTGCAACGGTCCGGCTCACGTTTCTGACTTCCCCACCTCGGAAACTGCCACTACGTTTTCGGAAATGAACTCATAAGTTCCCGGCACTTTTACTGGGTTTATCTCGGGAATTTATACATGAAGTTTCGGCGGTTCCTGGGTTCTCTCCTCGGTGACATCACAATTGTCTTACTGACTGACTNGCCTGAAGGACTGGTGGGCTGAATACTATGCGTCGGATAAGGTTGTTGAAGGGAGACGTTTCTCTACTTATCTGTGACTGCGGCTTTTGGTGAGTTGTCTTCGTTGGTAGCTGAGGCATGGTGAGTTGGGTGGCCCAATATCAGGCCCTCGGGCTGGCTCTCGTTGGTGTGCTGTACTCAGCTGGCTTCTTCCTGCGGCTTTGATTTACTCTCTTGGAAGTCCGGGATGGGTTTCTGGGACTTTGTACTTTCTCGGTGACCTCGGCCGGCGTTACTCGTAGGAGAGCGCGTCTCCTCGGCTGCGGCGACGTCTGCAACGGTCTGGCTCACGTTTCTGACTTCCCCACCTCGGAAACTGCCACTACGTTTTCGGAAATGAACTCATAAGTTCCCGGCACNCCAGTATTTTATTGGTCTGAAGGTCACATAGGTATTTACACACACTGGCGAGACTGAGCCCCCCTACTAGTCGTAGACCTGAAGGACTGGTGGGCTGAATACTATGCGTCGGGTAAGGTTGTTGAAGGGAGACGTTTCTCTACTTATCTGTGACTACGGCTTTTGGTGAGTTGTCTTCGTTGGTAGATGAGGCATGGTGAGTTGGGTGGCCCAATATCAGGCCCTCGGGCTGGCTCTCGTTGGTGTGCTGTACTCAGCTGGCTTCTTCCTGCGGCTTTGATTTACTCTCTTGGAAGTCCGAGATGGGTTTCCGGGACTTTGTAATTTCTCGGTGACCTCGGCCGGCGTTACTCGTAGGAGAGCGCGTCTCCTCGGCTGTGGCGACGTCTGCAACGGTCCGGCTCACGTTTCTGACTTCCCCACCTCGGAAACTGCCACTACGTTTTCGGAAATGAACTCATAAGTTCCCGGCACTTTTACTGGGTTTATCTCGGGAATTTATACATGAAGTTTCGGCGGTTCCTGGGTTCTCTCCTCGGTGACATCACAATTGTCTTACTGACTGACTGGCTGCTTGCCTCGTCGCCATCCAGCGCACGACTACATCTTCTCGGGGAATGGCGCCTCTCGGACTGGGGCTGCCACTCGTTTCCGGGAATGTACTCATATTCTCGGCACTGTTCTCGTCACACGACTGATTACTCCCGTCTCGGCTGCATCTATCTCGTCTCGCGGCTGTACCACCGAACTACTCCCGTCTCAGCTGGCGATAATTGCTCCCGAACAACTGACTGCGAACAACTGATTGTACATTACTGCCTGGGCCGGGTCCGAACTCTGGCCTGGTGATACGACTGCCTCTCGCACTAACTGCCTGCTCTGCCTCGCATCACGGCTGAACAACTCATCGTGAACAACTGATTACAACTGCTCCCGAACCTTGGCCCCTCCTGAATTTAACCCGTCTCCCACTATATTCAAGTTAGCTGTCAGCAGTTTCTTGAGAGAGAAATCGGGAAATCCCCTGTGTACCTCGCACATTTTTTGTGTAGGATTTTGTGTCTTGTTAGCGGCAGGCGCTCTCCAACTGGGGTGGAGGGAGGGTGTGGTAGGACGTTTCCGGGGATTCCTGGGAGCTGTGTCGGCACTAATGCTCGTCGGGGGCACCCCCTGATTCCTTCGTAGAGGGCTTATATCAGTTAATTCTACGGACTTACCATGTTTTTCTCAACTTCGGTTTTTCCCTGTGTGTCCTTATATGGCAGAACTGTCCCGAGGATATTTCTCAGGGTGTGAATACAGCGCAATGCCTATCCCATGTATCCATTATGCATCAATTTTATTTATTTAAATGCTAATTCTGTTGTTAAGGCGAGGCTACAACGAAACGATGGCGGTAGCTTCCTTGTGAATAGGAGACATTACGACCTCTTGATTGAGCAGAAGCAACTGATGGCTGTAGCTTCCTTGTGAAGAGGGGAAGTTGCAACCTCTTGAATGAGCAGAAGCAACTGATGCTCACTTACGTACAAACATAGCGACACTGGAATTTCACAAAAAAAAATTCCAGTCTACATATTTTCCAAAATATTGCAGTATCTGGACCCTTTAATGAATTTATGATTCATTTTTGACTCTGCTTAACACTTGCCACACAGATCATAAATGTTAAATCATTAGTGACGCAATTNAATTTATGATTCATTTTTGACTCTGCTTAACACTTGCCACACAGATCATAAATGTTAAATCATTAGTGACGCAATTATGATTGGCCCAGAGAAATTAAAAAAGTATGTAGCTTCACACACGCTCACCACAACCAACAATGAAAGAAAATTTTGCTGACAAGTGCACAATACATTGAAACCTTGGAAATAACCAACTTTTGCCGAGNGACCAACAATGAAAGAAAATTTTGCTGACAAGTGCACAATACATTGAAACCTTGGAAATAACCAACTTTTGCCGAGATAAACCATCGTCTCCAACCATACTTCTACCATTCTTGGAGTTGAGATTTTCGCCTATCCGGCACTTGAAATGCATTGCAGCGTGTTTTAAAAATGCGTTTTGCGACCATTATACGTGCCCGCAATAGGTTTGCCTACGAAAAGAAAGTACTTTCAAGACATTAGGCACATAAAAATAATTGTTTTCATGGCCTCCAACAAGCTAAAATCGGCTGTCTCAGACTGCTGTATCTCAAAATATACGAACCAGATACATGGGAAATCCCGATAGAATCTTGCGATGACGTCACAAATTCGTCAATGCTAATTCCAGCAGTCTACACCTAGTGGTCCATGGGTAAGAAAAGTTAAGACTCGGCTTCACCCCTTTAGCAGAAATTCGGATCCACAGTGATTACTGAAAATGTACGACTATGGAAATTTACATTTTACAAAGTAGTTGAATATTTTTGTTCTGAAATTTAATTGCGTGTTATTTGCTAGTTGTAAAAAGTCGAGAACATATTTATATTTTATCAATAAGTTCTCGACCTTTTGCGAACAGGAAATAACACACATTGCAAATTAGACACAAAAGTTTTAAACAACTAGTAAAGTGCAAATTTTCTTTGGTGAAACATGTTCAATAACACCTGCGAAGCTGGAACTTTGACACGAAAACGAAGAATTCCTGCAAAAGGGGTGAAGCCAGGCCTCAAGGAAGCAGGGCTGAGGGACGTGACGTAAGCAGCGCGGCACGGTGTTGGCCCCAGCTGGGCCGTCACTGGAAAGGAGGCCGCGTCGACCCGCTGCGCCTCTTGTCAGCGTGAGGCCCGGGCTTATCTCAGCTGATAAGACCAGCAGCCTTCTGCCGCGCGCACGCCCTGCGCCGTCAGCGAGGCGCTGTTTAGGCGGTGCACACGGTCCCAGGCAACGCCCTGCAGACAGAGCAGATCACACCAACAGACCTTAAGAACGCTCCTCGCCCCTTCGGTGTTATCCACGTTGTCTTCGCTGGAGAAGTTGGGCGAAATCTAGATTTTCTTTTCTGGCGAGCCCCCAAATCCCCCACGCCAGCATGAGCTCCTTCACAGTTCTGTGTCCATCCAGCATGCATGTTAGTAGCTAAGGCGGTGGGAGAATGGGATGCGCATCAGGGCAAGTCCTGCACGCCTTAGGTCGGGTTTATTATGTTTAAAACGGACGCATGCATCGCGGCCGTAGCAGGGCTGTCTGGTGCCATGGCCGCAATTGTGCAATGACGAAGGAAGAAGGGTCTAGATGGAAGGACACAGAAAACCAGGCAAGGCGGAGAGGGTCTGGGAAAATCTGTGCGATAGTCGCGGAAGATAAATGTAGTTTCCTTTGACTGGATTGGGGTTGGATAAAGTAGGTTAAGTTGTTAGTTAGCGAAGATAGATTTGTGTGGGTTTTGTGCGGGGTGATATGAAATGAGTGCGCTGCTGGAGTGTAACCAGGGTCGCGCTATGGGACCTGATGGCGGGGGACAGAACTCGGCCACCCACCCGACAGATGCCAGTCATCTATCTGTAACACAGGGAAAAGTGCAAGTGTGTTACAGGAAGTTATAAGGGAGAAATTATAGCATGGGGGAATTATACTATCACCCTGCCTGCGACCTCGCTTGCAGCTGAGTGTAGTGAAGTAGTAGGAAAATGGGGTTCTCCGTCAACTGGCTGCTGGCTGGGGAGCCAGGGGGGCCATTTTTGATGACATTACATTTTGATGACATCCTGCTCCGTCACGCCGATGTTATTTTTTATTTCATGTTCTACAATTCCTTCATGCCTCTCGTCCGTTATATCCCTTGGGTGAGGTTTTCTCATATTCCTTTCAGTCCCCTTTATTTTCTCTCTTGTGTTTTTTGTCATGTTCTCATTACTTCCTGTCTCCCTCTCTCGTCTGTTATATCCTTTGGGGATTTTTTTTTCATATTCCTCCCTGCCTCCTTTATNTTACTTCCTGTCTCCCTCTCTCGTCTGTTATATCCTTTGGGGATTTTTTTTTCATATTCCTCCCTGCCTCCTTTATCATCCTTTCCATCTTGAATTCCCACTACCAGTCATATGCAGTAGGCAGCCATCGGCGATTCCCACATCCTCTACCAGAGTGTGATAAGCCAACTTTAATTCCCATGTTTGCCACAATCATTGATTCTCGCGCCCGCCACCAGAGTGTATGAAGTTCTACAGTTCACGNTTACTTCCTGTCTCCCTCTCTCGTCTGTTATATCCTTTGGGGATTTTTTTTTCATATTCCTCCCTGCCTCCTTTATTTTCATCCTTTCCATCTTGAATTCCCACTACCAGTCATATGCAGTAGGCAGCCATCGGCGATTCCCACATCCTCTACCAGAGTGTGATAAGCCATCTTTAATTCCCATGTTTGCCACAATCATTGATTCTCGCGCCCGCCACCAGAGTGTATGAAGTTCTACAGTTCACGGTTAGGAGCGCTGTTATTGGCGCGGCCATTAGTGCATGTGTGTTGGTTCACTCGTCGCCAGCAGGGGTGCGCTAGCATCGGGGGGATGAGTTTNATTTTTTTTTTTTTTTTTTTTTTTTTTTTGTGAACTTAAAAAAATGCAGGAGGCATGCATTTTCGATCCAACCAACCTTGGGTCGTCAGTTGAGCGTCTAGGCCACACGACCACCATCGCATTGGAAGTGTTAGGAGATGAAATAACATATCTTGGATTTATTATACTGTATGATTTGCCATTACTTATGTTTGAGATTTTTAGATTAATATCTGAAGATGTTACTTCATTAGGGCATAGAACTTATTTAATTATATTTTTGAGACAATGGTTGTTTGACTTTTTTTACTACTATCACGTCTGTAGTCATTATTAATTATATTGATAATGTACTACCATCTATTCCACGTGATAATCATCATAATGATATACTAAGTAATGTTTTTTCAAGACAGAAATTTTAATAACGATTTTGACATTTTATTACTTAAAAACTTTAACACCACGATTACTTTGATCTCTCCCCCTTAAAGACTGCNAATAACGATTTTGACATTTTATTACTTAAAAACTTTAACACCACGATTACTTTGATCTCTCCCCCTTAAAGACTGCTGATTATATGCCTCGGATGTGAAAACATCTCCAAGGGAAGAGCCTCTAGGAATCGCTATGAACAGCAGCAGCAAGATTACTACTTGTGAATGATCTTACTGTAAGCGCAAGTGCTGGCGGCTCGCCTCTCTGGACGCCTGCGCTTGGACCACCGGCACGGCCCGGTTGGCGGCAGCTCATATCTGTGACGGCCCGGCTGTGTACAAACTGTTACAAAAACATTCGGCGCGCATCGGCAAACGCGCAACTGATAATACGGAGACAAATGTTTTTAGCATGACGGCAGGCCGCGCGCGCAGGTACCTCTCCCCTCGCCGGCCACACCCCGCCCTACGTAAATACACCCGCCAGCAGTTGTGGCAACGAGGCGGTGAAAGAATAACTTTGAGGAAAGAGGAGCCACTGAGGAAGGATTGGAGGAATATGTTGAGAGCATCAAGGAATGAGAAAGCAGAAAAATTCAAACAGTGTACAATGAGAAGGGAAAGGCGGCGAAGCTGGAAGAGTAGAACTCGGAATTCTGGTCGATGTCACTGCGGATGGATCTGCTGAAGATGATGCTGCCACTGACTGCAGACAGCTGACGAAAACAATGCAAATCACCTTGTGTTCGTAGCTCGCGTGAGTGCATGCCGCACTTGTTGCCTTCCTCCAGATGCGGTCGAGTCCCGGTGTTGGCCGAGGTCAATTGGCTGTGCACTCTCGAGTCAATGGAACTCCCCGCCGCACACACTGGATCCAGTTCAACCTACAATCCCGACGATATTCTTTCAAGCAAGGTTTCTAAATACAGTTTCTTGGAACCAAGAATTAAGTCTAGTGTTGTTATGTACATACTCTATTTAATTTTATTGAAACTGAAACGTTCTGGCTAGCCAGGAGCGTAGGGAAGAAGATAAAATGAGTAATATTCCACCATTACTCCGTAGNGAAACTGAAACGTTCTGGCTAGCCAGGAGCGTAGGGAAGAAGATAAAATGAGTAATATTCCACCATTACTCCGTAGAATTTTAGACTTATATCGTTAAATCACAATATAATGTGAGAACTACGAAACACAATGGCTGGTATTGCGAGTAATATTCCTGAACATAAAATAAACTCTTGGGTGGTTATTCCAGAAACGCTCTTTGAAANATGGCTGGTATTGCGAGTAATATTCCTGAACATAAAATAAACTCTTGGGTGGTTATTCCAGAAACGCTCTTTGAAATAATTGCGAATCCTATTTGCGCATAACCTGTCATAATGTAAAGTGTTATACTTATTATTTTTGACACATGTAAGAGGGTTAAACTTCCAGTTATTCAGTTATGAAGCGTCATTACACCAATGCTAAGGGAAATTCCAAAAGCAATTTCAGTATGTCCAGTTGTTATCTGTTATTTACTCGTGTTGATGAGCAGTTTGTTAGTGAGCAAAGAGGTCAAAATCCGCGTCAGTGAAAAACTTACAAGAACTTCGCACAGTGTCTTGGAAATTTACGTGATTCTCAAAAGGCATTATTGGGTGTTAGTTTTTCTCATCTTTCTTTCTATTTAAAATGTAATTAGCCTAAACCGGTTCCATACATTTACAGATTATTTTATTAGAACCACATATTAAAAAAAATTAAGAAATCACTATTCTTAAAATAATAAGTAACGTGTTATCTGAATTCTTGAGTACACATCAATAATGTGCATATCCAGGTAAAAAGAAGTTAAAATTGTGATATCTTCCTTTTAGCTATATGTGAGGCACCACGGGAAAAGGGACCTTAATTTATTTGGGATTAAGATCCCTTATTCCGCGGTGCCTCACAAATTGTATGGTATAGGCCTAGTGCCCACGTATACGTACGTGATTATAATAAGATATTCTCCCAGAAAAATGTTCTCACAAAATTTAATTGCAGTGGAAAATTGCCAGGTGTGGTTAAGAAAAATAATCTTGATAGTTTTTCAGACACTGAAGATAGTAGTATGTAGGAAATGCGGTCTTCAGCAGTCTCTTCGTGAATAGGAAACTGTGGCTAGAACGGGAAGGAAAGGATAGAGAGGAGATTGCCGCAAGGTTATGGTTTAGAATCGCCACTTGAACTGGAAGTTAACCACGGTAGTTGACGGAAAACTTGTCTGTGCTGGGCTAGGATGTTAGTTAACTCGCCTGTAGCGAGAGTGATTATGTTTTCGGAGGGTTTAATTCAAACTTAATATAATATTAATAGACTTTGTACTAGTAACAGACACTTTCAGCGTAAAACGGAAAACAAATACAGTGATAATGCAAATGGCGGTGCAAGCAGCACACACTGATGCTTAGGATGAGTATTGGGGCCGCCATGCCAAATTGGCAGCAGGGTGTTTATTTTCTGAAGTGATGAAGTTAAGTGTCGAATTAAGGCGACGTCATTAACTTTCAGATTTATGTGTATCTGTTACTAGTGCAACATCAGCTTCCAGACAGTGAGTGCGCACGAATGCGGTGCGTTAGCCTTCTGGGGAAGTATTGTAAGCTTTGCGTGCACAAGGCGGAGGAATATCCTGGAAGTAGAACTTGAGCAGGGCTTGAGAAACGCAGGGAGTAACCGCGGGTGGACTACAGAAGTCCGCGGGCTCAGCTGGGCGTGTCCCGAGGCGGGCGGCGTGGTGTGCACCTGACTCACGCCGCTGTCGCCGCTCGTCTTACGTAAGTCTGCGCCGCCGTCGTCGACAACAGCGAGGCCCGGCCAGGAGAGAGTAATGGCGCTGTGTACCGAGTGTTACATATTTATGGCGCGGTCTGACGCCCTCGCCTGTGAGCCGTCTCACTCGCCACCGCACTGTACTCATCTTCTCGCGCGAAGAAAGATGCCTGCAGGCGACCCACATACCATCTTACATACCCAGTGTGTGTGGAAAAAAATTGATTGTGACACCAGGAGTAGAGGGATTATGGGGACTTTGGCACATCGGGACCTGGGACCGGAGCGTTGGAGCTGTCCGTGCTCTGTCATTCCGGTCGGGCGGTGGTCATCTTGTATACGTGTGACCTTGACCTTTGACCCCCAAAATAAAAAAAATACAAAAAAAATTATATTAAAAAATATTAAAACATTATTTGAAAATCACTTTCAAATTATTAAAAATGTATTTTAAAAAAACTTCAATTTCCGGAGGTTCCCCCAAACCCCCTCCTTCCATACTTATTCCACAAACTTGGCAGGTGCAGTCCACCATCTTGCCACCGTCCGCCATTTTGGTCGGTGCAGTCATCCGCCATCTGGCTCAGTGCAGTCCACCATGTTGGTATGCATCACAGTCACCATCCGCCATCTTGGTTTTCTCGATTGTCATTTGTTTATACATTACTTACTAGGTAAGTGCTAGTGTCGGCGAGGTACCAGATTTTCTCTATTTTCTACATTAAAAAAAGGGTATTTGCAATAATCACAAATAAAATTTAAAATTACTTCGTAAATAAGTAAAATCTTTCTCTTTTATAATTCACGTAGCTTAAAATTTTAACTAAAAGTTATCTTTTGGAACACTACATACCTAGCGGGGGAAATTTTCCCCATGCCAAACTCTCCCTTAAAAAATCTCATTTCGTTCCAAACCTGAGTAGAATAAACCTTACTCTAGCGTATTACATTGCAGATATGGCGTGACACTGCAGAATGGTGTGGCCGCATGCCAGTGAATGGACGGTGGACGCTTTCAAAATCTAATGGAAACCCTTGCCCGTCTAGCAAAACGTTGTGGACCACTATCGTTAACCGCTAGTTCGGCTCTTATGCTTGTACTGTAGAGTGGTGTGTATAAATGTGTTCTGTCGTTACATGATGTATGACATGCGGAACTTTACAATGCATAATTCTCTGCCTTCATCACAGCACTACCTTGTAGCTAGCTGTTGCGGTGCCCCGCACAAGAACTTACGCTGGATGCATATGGCCATCGAGATCAAACGGTTGGCGATTATACAAAATTACCCATCTATTTCTTCTTAACAGGGAGAGCGAAACCACTCATGGCGGTAGATATATCAGTAGAATCTAGGAAATAGTGTGAGGTAACAGAAAAGGGTGAGTATAAAAAAATAATACAACTTTGAAGGGCTATAATATCAAAACCAAACCACCTACAACCTTGATTTACTAATCAAATGAACCGTAGAACCGTGAAGGTTGTTTGCCATACATTCATAAATGTTCAATGTGACCACCACGAGCGGCCCGAACGACATATACGTGATAATCGAACTCGTCCCACGCTCTTGTCAGCATGTCCGGTGTTACGGTTTGGATGGCGTTCGTAATTGTCGTTTGAAGGTCGTCGATGTTAGAGGTCGTCAATGTTAGCCGGCAATGGTGGACGAAACACTTTTTCTTACTAGGTATTACTAAAACATATTTTCTCACTGTTTTGATTCGTATTGATTATAAATGGAACATTATAAATTGTAAATAAAATATACATATAAGTTCAGTGCTGCAAATGATAACCGTGAGAATAAATTAAAATCAAATATATTTATTTTTATTTTTATTAAAACCTTGATTCATCACGAACTCGGATACGTCCCTCTGGCGTCTTGCAACGATACTTTCTGTTACTTCGCATCATTCCCTCGATTCCGCTAGCACGTCTACTGCCATATTAACTGTTGTTACTGACAGCAGGTAGTTACGGAAGTCTTCAGTTTGCACGTAACCAGCTTGAAGCTGCTGCGTTGATAAGAAAGAGCGAGGGATGGGGGAGAGGCAACCGCGTGTGCTTCACATACCTGCCGGCGCGGCGTTTCACTTGAGTTTGTCGAGCAGTAGTAGCGGTGAGTTGGCATGCCTGTTCACCGCGCGGCTGGGGTCAGGCATGGTGAGCTCGTCAGTGTCAACTGTGTCCGAGGGATGTGAACTGACAGCGGCACGGCCGGCGCAGATAACGGGGTCTGCCCGGACATGGCAAGTCCTGTCCCGCCGACCGCTACAGGCAGGATACGCCACGCTCGTCCGCGGTCGTTAGTGGGGAAACTAGTGCGTCCGACAGCGCGCATGGGGGAAGCCGAACCGCAACGAAGTGCTCCGGGCTTCACGGAGGTTCTCAACAAGCCCTGCGTTTCAAAATGCCGGGTTTCAGGAACCATCCCTCTCTTCTCCCCCCCGCAGGCAGGGGAGGAGAGGAAACAGTTATGGGCTCCAGGTCCCTTAGCGCTGCACAGGAGGCCTACAAACATAGCAGACTGCTGGTCTTGCCGCAGTATATCAGTGTGATCGACAGCCAGGCGGGATGGACTAGCTGTCCCCTACCTGGGCTCTACACTTGACATACAAATGGTATGACAAGAGCCCTCACGAGGGCTTGTACTTCCCCCGCGCTGAGGGAGTAGCGTCCCGGTGATGATAAACGGCGGGCGGAAAGTTACCACATGGGGGTTTTCACACGGTTTGAGAGTCAGTTTCCTTGCCGGATGTACTGCAGCAATGTAATAGTTTCGGGGTGCTTCTGACGCCATTGTGCGATGAGCAAAGTAACATATGTGAGCCATCTCTTACAGCCAATTCACGTAATCTAGAAGAGCAAATAGGCATCAACTTAGGTTGGAGGGAAGGTTATCATATGTTACTGGTACGTAGATGTAAATGTTTTAAATATCATGAGATCGGTCTCTCTCTCTCTCTCTCTCGCTCTCTCTCTCTCTCGCTCTCTCTATCTCTCTCTCTCTCTCTCTCTATTATCAATTTTCTAACCGGAACTTGACACCAAACTCTCATTTATACCTCCTGCCGCAATGAAAATACCAGGGGTGGTCACCCTTTGTTTGCATACAACTCGTTTACTTATTTACTGTCAGGAATTATAAAACTTTGGTGCTGATTTATTAAGCAGTAAGACTTAATTAACAAATATGGCCCTCTTGTTGCAACCGCTCAGGATCTACTGTTTTCGTGTAAAACGCACACAAAGCTTCCGCTGCAGCCATACAGCGCCTGGCACGTAGGCAATATTACCTACGTGCGTCTGTGGTATGCTCCTGTGACCACACTACACGGACAACACTTGCTGTGAACAGCATGGTGTGTGATACCCTGCTGGAAGCATTGGTACTGCCTCTGCTTTGTGCCGCTGTTTGCCACTCTATCTGGCCACACAAGCTTCTAGCTACGCACAGTAGGATTTCGCAAACTTTGCAAGCCGACACACTGCACGTTTTCAGCTATAGGCATAACTAAGATATATAATAACTTTGACCAGTGAACCGATCTGTGTATCGTAGTTATTTACGCCCCGTGAAGGGCGCCGAATGACTCCCGTCTAGCATCGGAGCTCATGAGCTACGAGTGACGCCGGGAGTTGGTACGGAAACACTCTCAGTGCGAGCACTTCACCACACGAATGTGAAACCTTGTTAATAATGGCCACTGAGCATCCTGTATGTGAAACTAACGTCTGCAACATGTAACGATGGACACACAAACACAACTGTGTGTTGTTGACGATCGTCTGTAGGTGCGTTGTTAACGAAGTCGTTGTTGGCGTTTATGGCTATTTGTTGACTTAATTTTAAATTCCAACATATGATGTGATTCAGCGAAATGACCTGGTTCTTACATTGACAATGATTTCTTCAACGCCAATAACCTCAAAGACTATTGATTTTCGCCAAAGGTAAAAGAAAATAAATATAACTTAATTTCTGATATAACAAGAAGGCAATCAGATCAATAAAGTGACATGAAGGCGATGCATTTAAGTTCCCTAAAAAAAAGTGACCAGACTAGAGGTTACAATTAATTTANAAATGAAGGCGATGCATTTAAGTTCCCTAAAAAAAGTGACCAGACTAGAGGTTACAATTAATTTAAGGCCTGAAATGTGTTTGAAAAAAAATTTGAAATCTGATGTATTAAGATTTATACACTCTAAATCCGATTAGGTTGAAAAAGCACCGATTTTCAGTGGAATCTGAGTAATTTAATTGGTCATAAANTTTCGCCAAAGGTAAAAGAAAATAAATATAACTTAATTTCTGATATAACAAGAAGGCAATCAGATCAATAAAGTGACATGAAGGCGATGCATTTAAGTTCCCTAAAAAAAAGTGACCAGACTAGAGGTTACAATTAATTTAAGGCCTGAAATGTGTTTGAAAAAAAATTTGAAATCTTATGTATTAAGATCTATACACTCTAAATCCGATTAGGTTGAAAAATCACCGATTTTCAGTGGAATCTGAGTAATTTAATTGGTCATAAACGCGCAACTGGGAAAAAGTCAGCTGCAACTAAATTGATTGGTGAAAAATAATAACTGATGCTATCGGAAGACATTGCTGGTAAATTAATGAAATATTTTCACTGAAGTTTTAGTGATATTTGTTTAATTTATCAGTAGTAATTCTGAAAAATTAATATTATTAACCATTGATCATTGCAATAGATTCACTGAAGTACCAGTAATATTTGTCAAATTGGTGTTACTGAAAAATCAGTCATAATTTATTTTTGTTCTACGGAACCATTTTACTGAAATTTTGTTGCCATGTGTTTAATTTTTAAGTCGTAATACAGGAAATCAGTGATCATTTACTTTTGGTCAGTGCAACAATCTCACTGGCATTTCAGTCGTCTTTTCCTATTTTTCTAGTTAATCGTCAGCGATACTGGAAATTGAGTCCTCACATTCACTTAGATCAGTGAAGCAAAATTTTCAGCAATTACACAATCTGTTACAACTTACTTTCGGCCACTGTAATAATTTAATCGATATCAATCTCATTTATATCCAGCAATACCCAGAAATCAGGACTTTCAGTCAGTGTAACAGTTACCCTGAAGTTTTAGTCAGCATTTACACCAAAAGGCCAGATTACTTTTTCACTCAGCCATATTAGAACTACACTGATATTTCAGTACTACTCTTTGTAGAGTAAAAATTTGCCCAGCATTCTTAATTAATATTTCAGCTATCTATTCATGGTTAGTTTATCTAAAAGTACAGTAATCTTTCAGCTTTCAGTTTAACCACTTTCACTTGTATGATGAATTTTTCTGGTCCCAGCAAAAGTTCTAAACTTTTCATCATTAAATTTAAGAACTTGTTCAGTTTTAACTTTTTTTTTTTTTTTCAATGTTTCTTTTCCTTGAAAACTGTTAAACTGAAAGATTCTGTACCTACTAATTTATCATTCANTATACACTCTAAATCCGATTAGGTTGAAAAATCACCGATTTTCAGTGGAATCTGAGTAATTTAATTGGTCATAAACGCGCAACTGGGAAAAAGTCAGCTGCAACTAAATTGATTGGTGAAAAATAATAACTGATGCTATCGGAAGACATTGCTGGTAAATTAATGAAATATTTTCACTGAAGTTTTAGTGATATTTGTTTAATTTATCAGTAGTAATTCTGAAAAATTAATATTATTAACCATTGATCATTGCAATAGATTCACTGAAGTACCAGTAATATTTGTCAAATTGGTGTTACTGAAAAATCAGTCATAATTTATTTTTGTTCTACGGAACCATTTTACTGAAATTTTGTTGCCATGTGTTTAATTTTTAAGTCGTAATACAGGAAATCAGTGATCATTTACTTTTGGTCAGTGCAACAATCTCACTGGCATTTCAGTCGTCTTTTCCTATTTTTCTAGTTAATCGTCAGCGATACTGGAAATTGAGTCCTCACATTCACTTAGATCAGTGAAGCAAAATTTTCAGCAATTACACAATCTGTTACAACTTACTTTCGGCCACTGTAATAATTTAATCGATATCAATCTCATTTATATCCAGCAATACCCAGAAATCAGGACTTTCAGTCAGTGTAACAGTTACCCTGAAGTTTTAGTCAGCATTTACACCAAAAGGCCAGATTACTTTTTNTCAGGACTTTCAGTCAGTGTAACAGTTACCCTGAAGTTTTAGTCAGCATTTACACCAAAAGGCCAGATTACTTTTTTCACCAGCCATATTAGAACTACACTGATATTTCAGTACTACTCTTTGTAGAGTAAAAATTTGCCCAGCATTCTTAATTAATATTTCAGCTATCTATTCATGGTTAGTTTATCTAAAAGTACAGTAATATTTCAGCTTTCAGTTTAACCACTTTCACTTGTATGATGAATTTTTCTGGTCCCAGCAAAAGTTCTAAACTTTTCATCATTAAATTTAAGAACTTGTTCAGTTTTAACTTTTTTTTTTTTCAATGTTTCTTTTCCTTGAAAACTGTTAAACTGAAAGATTCTGTACCTACTAATTTATCATTCAGAATAAAAAAAAATTAGGGAGACTTTCATACCTTTGTATGAACATGACAAAAATTGTACCTAACTGACACAATTTGCTGCGTTGCCAAATGAACGATTCTTAGTTCATTCAATTATCATAAACATACACAAAAAGTAGTGCAGGGAAAAGTATTTTAGTAAATTAACACCCGTGATTTGGAGGAATGTTGTTTGTGATTCGATTGCAATCACCACAATAGTGTGGTGTGTATTGTATCACGTAATCTCATGGAGAAAAATATAACTGATTGGTTATGTAAATACCTATACCAGTAACACATATTTTTGTTGAAGTACAACTTATGTTCAAGTCTTGAATTGATAGTCATCAAATAAATCATTATTCTGTATACTTCCAAAATATATGCCATTTTCAGTTTGTGTAAGGATACATAACCACATGGCTGCAAATACAACAGATTATTACAAGTTCACAAACAGTCCTGACTTCAAAAACTTGTTTAAATTAATGAAAAAAATGCGTTTGAGAATGAATACATAACAAATAAGCACAACTTTTTTGGAACTACGTATTCATAATGAGTAATTTAGCAAGCAATATTTTGAAAGCATTACTTGGAGATAAAACAACAAGTAATACTCATATCAGTCAATATGAACTAAAAATTATACTTTAAGCCACACTCGTTTTAAATATTGCTTACATGCAGACTACTATTTTCAGCATGAAAATTAATACACACACTTATGTGTCAGCAGAAACTGAAAATTACCTGCACAAGCAGTTGTAACATGTTTCAACTACAAAAGGAATATCAGTACATGCAAAAATATGTAACCCCGTTTTTACACTTCCATTCATTTCGTAGCAGTTTGTTTGGCCCTATTTGACACTGACATAGTTATAATTTGGAATTTTTTAAATGTTCTGCATTTTGTAACATTATTTTCTCAAGAAATGTAAAAACGGTTTTACATAAAAAAAATTATGGAGTTGTATATTATTTATTTCAGATACTTAAGTTGCTTCATTANATGTAAAAACGGTTTTACATAAAAAAAATTATGGAGTTGTATATTATTTATTTCAGATACTTAAGTTGCTTCATTACGTAATTCCAGTATGACAATCCTTACGTAACTAATTAAGTTATATACAAACTCCGCTACACCACTTACTGATACAACTACTGTACAAATATAATTGTGCTCNAGTAACTAATTAAGTTATATACAAACTCCGCTACACCACTTACTGATACAACTACTGTACAAATATAATTGTGCTCTGGTTATATGTGTAGAGGTGGTCACCTATTTTTCCTAGCAAATAACTTTTATGTAAATATTTTATATACATCTAGAAGAATAAATTATACATTTATATAACTACTCTACATTGTTTACTAGAAATTAATGCTAAAAATCGTAGAGCAGCTGTGATATAATGGTAATTACGTGCGGCAATGCCAACCAAAGTATTCAAATACTGAATCTTTTCCTAATGGAATTAAAATTTATACAAAAATGCACTGTATTAATTATTTACTTTGTAATACCAACTTTTTGGAGAAAAATTTGAACATAGTAAATTTACATCCTCACTACAGACAGTAGAAGTATGGGATTTATTTGCTTTTCTTCCCAATGACATGATTGTGCCATCAGAAACTACAAAATATTGGTTCGATGGCTGTCTCACAGAGAGAATTTACAGCCGTACCTGGCCACCGCTTGCTTCCTTCTTCTTTGTAACCATGTCTTGTACCGGCAGCAGAACAGTCAATTGCGTTAATGCCAGCACAAAATATGCCACAGAAGCATATTACAAGAAAATCGCATAATAACCAATATTGAAACCCATAATCAACTAATTAACTGCAAGTTAATTTACAAACAAACACGGCTATGATACTGTTACTCACACACCAGCAGTACAGATGTTATAAGGAAACAATGAGGTCATTTACATACTAGTAATGGGATAAAATCTACCAGTTACACATATGTGGTTAGGATGAGGAATGTGACAAAACATTGATTTAGCAAAACTCAAACACAGATGTTGGCAATGATGCGCATATTTACTACTGTCACCTGGGCTCAACAGCTGAACACAAACTGCCTCAAAGCAACTAAATTTAATTGTTTTTCCAATGGCAAGTAGGGAAAAGTGTAATCGACACCAATCTAGCATTTAGCATACATGTCATGCGTTTTCCATAGGAAGTTTCCAGCAGCTGGAAATCCGACGCTGTGTACCCTTTCCTAATCACTAAGTCCGTTAGTAATCTATACTGCATGTTACCGTTCAACTTCGCTATAAGTTCGCCCATGATGGTATCGAGAGAGAGAAAGAAGGGGGCGGGGGGGAGCACTCGACGATGTGCTGGTATTTATATTTTCTGCTGTTAGAAAGAAAGCGCCACCTGAGTGGTATGTACCGCACTCCGTTAGTCGATAGAAAGGGGGGTTTCCATTGCACCTGGCGCTGGCGCCGGGAGCGGAGCGGGGAGCCGGTTGGGGTTGTGTATCCGGAGAGGGGGGGCATGAGGCGTCATCCGGGGGACACCGATGACGTCATCGAGGATTTTTCCTGCTTTGCATTACACTAGGTACGCAAGGCTTTCGTCTCTGATTGGCTACGCGAGGCTCTCGAAATGGTCTCATCTCTGATTGACTATGCGAGGCTCTCAAAATATTATGTTTTGAAAATTTTCCAAAATATTTAAAGAAAAAAATTTTTAATTTTAATTTAATTTTTTTTTATTGTTAATTTTTATTTTTTTATTTTTTTTTAAATTTATTGTTTTGAAATGTTTTTTTTAAATAGTTTTTAATCACTTGCCTACTTCATGCTCTTGCATTCCATGCTAGGGAGTTTTCTTAGTCTTCCCAAATTAGATTATAATTTAATTTCTTCCTACTAGATCGTATACTTCATGCTTTTGCATTCCAAGCTAGGGGGTTTTCCCTGAGTCTTCCCAAATCCCTGCCATGACACCCCGACTAGTCCCTACATCATACTCTTGCATTCCAAGCTAGGATGTTTTCTCCGAGTCTTCCCAAATCCCTGCAACGACGCCTACTCGCTACTCGTGGGGCGTCGTCCGGGGGGAGCCAACGGCCATCTTAGATTCAAATATGGGGTTTTCTCCGAGTCTTCCTAAGTCCCTGCCACATCACCCAGACTGGTCCCTACATCATTCTCTTGCATTCCAAGCTAGGAGGTTTTCTCCGAGTCTTCCGAAATCCCTGCCATGTCACCCCGACTGGTCCCTACATCATGCTCTTGCATTCCAAGTTAGGAGGTTTTCTCTGAGTCTTGCTAAATCCCTGCCACGATGTCCCGACTGGTCCCTATTTCATGACCTTCCATGCCAGAGGGTTTTCTCCGAGTCTTCCTAAATCCCTGCCACATTGACCCCGACTGGTCCCTACTTCATGCTCTTCCATGCTAGGGAGGTTGTCTCCGAGTCTTCCCAAATCCTTGCCACGACGCGTCTACTCAGGATGGATGACGGGGCGATGCTTGGCATAGTGTATGATCTGCTGGACCCGAGTTGACAGAGGCGCTGTATGCAACCTCTAGCCGGATGGTTGACCTGCGTCGTGGGCTACCTCTAACAGCTGCGGCGAGGCGGTGCTCGTGATAAGCAGACAACAGTTNCGGATGGTTGACCTGCGTCGTGGGCTACCTCTAACAGCTGCGGCGAGGCGGTGCTCGTGATAAGCAGACAACAGTTGTCACTATTATAAAAAATATATGAACAGTAGTACATCTGTCAGCTGAGAAAAAAAGTGCACACGACAGACTTTCAAAACAAAGTTTAGGCAAGTTAACGTAATATAGGACCTGTGATACACATTCAATGGTTTAGAGAAAAAAGGAGCTATTCTCTGTGAGAATGCAATTTGCCGCCCTACAGCACCGGCAACCCTGTCGAAAGTGCTCGATAGAATGCACGACGGATCGTCAGGACACGGCAACCCTGTCGAAAGTGCTCGATAGAATGCACGACGGATCGTCAGGACACGGCAACCCTGTCGAAAGTGCTCGATAGAATGCACGACGGATCGTCAGGACACGGCAACCCTGTCGAAAGTGCTCGATAGAATGCACGACGGATCGTCAGGACACGGCAACCCTGTCGAAAGTGCTCGATAGAATGCACGACGGATCGTCAGGACACGGCAACCCTGTCGAAAGTGCTCGATAGAATGCACGACGGATCGTCAGGACACGGCAACCCTGTCGAAAGTGCTCGATAGAATGCACGACGCATCGTCAGGTCACGATCCAGAAACCGAGAGCGCAGTGATAATACACTGGACTCGCATTTGAGAAGACTCGGATTGGATTCCCGTTCTGCGGCCATTCTTCTATCGTAAGCGAATATTTAATTTTTTTTATCGTAATCACGCCAGGTGACGGGTCGGGGAAAGGGCATCAGCCAATGCGCAGTGCACCAAGTCCGGACAAGTGCGCACTGCACTGCACTCGCCGTGGCAAGTACACTCGGCATCTTTCACAAGCAGTTCACTGAAGTAGTGCAGGTTGGAAATCTTCCTGGCCCTCGTGCCAGCAGTATTAATTTCACCGACCGTCGGTGGATCTATAGCTTGAGAAAAGTAATGTGCTACTTTTAGGAGGTTTTCAGTGCCACTTTCGCACGGCTCCCACAAACGCAAAGTCCTGCGTTGTATTCGCCTAATATTGACGTGGCACATGAGCGAGCGAAGTTGACGGGAACTCCTTCGTCAAATATTGTCTGTGAAATCAGTGTTTGCGCGTAAATATCTCAGCATATTGGAATATAACTTTGTTTCCAGGAAAGATATCTACAACTACCACCTTTTTACTTTTATCCCATGAAATATATTAAAAAAGAAAAAAAATAGTGAAAATGGTTTGAAACATTATTTTTATGGTTTCCGTGGGCAGTTTCTCTGAGGAAAAGGTAAAAAGTAAAAGGTCGCATCTGCAGTTTCATCCATTGACTTACTTCACTTGTGATAAGTCCTGTCGTTACTAAGGTTTATTCTACTCAGGTTGGGAAGCTCAATGCATTTAGTTTGGCAACCAAAGTTTTTCGCCACTAGGTAAGCGCTAGTGTCGAATGGGTACCAAATTTTCTCTATTTTCTATGTTAAAAGATAAAATAATTGCGATAATCATAAATCAAATATAAAATGACCATGTAACTAAGTAATATCTTTCTCTTTTATTATTTACGTAGCTTAAAATGTTAATTTAAAGTGGCCTCTTTGGAGCACTGCGCACCTAGCGGCGGAAACCTTCCCTATGCCAAACTCTCCCATAAGAAAACTCTTTTTTTTTTCCAACCAGAGGAGGATTAACATAACCGTGACGTACTTAATTTGCAAGAACTTCAGCCACGTGGGAACGCACATTGCAGTGTTGGAGGAACGGCATTGTCGCACGCACCAAGTGCGTTACCGCCGCTACGCACAGGGCTCTGAGATGACACGCAGCGCTCTCGTCGTGCTGCGGCTACTTGTGCAACTTCAAACGGCCACCCTACAATTTTTGTTGCTGGGAAATCTGTAGCAAGATCGAACGCAGAGTCTCTCGAGTACTTGTGTATGTATACGACCCGAATATTCTGAAATAAAACGCTTTGAAAAAAGCAGTTTTTAGCTTTGCCGAGTGCCCCGAAATGTTTTTTTTCTAACGTGCGAGGTATCTTGAAATCAAACGACAGTCGCAGTCTGAAGTGTACGTTATTTTCTTAGATCAGTTTCATTGGGCGCAAGTTTAATAGTTTGGTAAAAAAAACGAACCCGTATTCGGAACACACTGTAACACAGTTCAAGCGGCCAGATAGACGAGCCCCTTAACTTCTTTACTACTACTCCGCTGGAGTCGCCGCTGACGAAAGCAACGAGTTCAGTCAAGAGATTCAGAGATGACGCGGCAATGGGAATGGGTAGGGAGACGAGAGTACCGTCAAAACACTCGCCGACCGACGGCAACGTCCGCTTCGTTTCCCACGAGCGGAAATCAGGCGTGGCCACGCGGATCGCTTTGGCGCGTTGGGCACGCGACCATCGCAGCCACGGAACATCACGCAGGAAGTGCAGCACCCGCGGAGGACAACAACTGCTCTTCCAGTCGCCTATAAATAACGAACAGAGAAACACGTCTGTTACAGACACAAACCACACTGCCCACGCGAACAACACTTTCTGTAGCAATACATTCACAGAGGTAGCGTCCACAACTTCTCTCTCCTGCATACTAACATATCTTCATCCATTCATGCTACACCTTAAACAGAATGAGTTTTATATAACAGTTACAAATTGCCTTTGGCGTATCCAAGTTCATGAGGCACGCAGGTCTTAATCAAAATAAAATAACTGAATTTAATTTCGTAATTTATACACAGTGATACATAATTAGATCTGTCTATTATTTTCAGACCGCAACTTTATACCTCAGTACAACAATGCTACTACTCAAAAAATATTATTTTTTTATTAATTGCCATACAATATACAGTTAAGAAATCTCTGTTACATGTAAAAGTTTTACAACTTAAATACTGGCGGTTGGTTATACTTTTGCGTGAGATAATGTAGCTTGGCAATGCGCTGAATTAAGGCATTTTGTTAATACAACTCTGTTCCTCCTAAAAAAAACAACAGGATATTTGAGTTGTAACGCTATTGTACTGAAGTATCGAACTGTATATTTCTATTGTTAACACTTATTATTCTTATCAGTGACCCCGATTTTTATGCTAATTTCAATTATAATTTAAGTCCTAATCACTGTATTTACAATGCATACAGTCACTTAATCTTCACATATTAATAATCAACATACGATTTTTAAAAAATATCCATTGCCATACATTAAAGGGGGGAATCAGTCCTCACCATATTGGATTTATCCATATTTCACCATAGCTTACATTTAAATTGGTTTAACGAAATTTTTCTCACGGCACAGCATAAATAATAGCTAGTAACAGCTGGAGAGAAGTATATGATATTTCCTGCAGGCGACTACAGCAGTTAAAATAAACAAAGTAAAGCAACACCAACGTCAGAGATTGTACAAAGGAACGCCCTGTGTCACGCCGTTCCGTAAAATTCAATACAAAATCTATAATGCAGGTTTTTGCGAAATTTCTAAATATTCAAGATGGGGGCCTCCCGGGGGCCAAGGGCCAAGGGCCAAGACAAAAGCAAATATATTTAAATTAACACCAGCAAGTATCACAATAGCGCAAAAAAATACTTACTAACTGATCGAGGCTTACTCAAAACTCGCATAATACATATACACTATTAATTTTATTTTAACATCATAAATGATATCGTTTATAAATAAATATCGGATCAAACAAATTCTAGAAATAATTCACCCATTCCAATAGAAGCGTATTTGAAAATAATACTCAAATTTATCTTTACGTTCGGTATTAACTTAACAACAAAGGTCGTAATTTTAGGACGGGTTTATTATTTTTCTACTGAGAAACTGACCCTTACAGCAGATTATGAGGGAAACATATGGGACCCCCCCCCNGAACGCCCTGTGTCACGCCGTTCCGTAAAATTCAATACAAAATCTATAATGCAGGTTTTTGCGAAATTTCTAAATAATTCAAGATGGGGGCCTCCCGGGGGCCAAGGGCCAAGACAAAAGCAAATATATTTAAATTAACACCAGAAAGTATCACAATAGCGCAAAAAAATACTTACTAACTGATCGAGGCTTACTCAAAACTCGCATAATACATATACACTNTTTTTCCCTTTATTGTGCCACGTACCTTACGTGCACAATAATTTTTTGTCGGCATTTATAAGATTGTTTTTTTTCCTTCAGATAATTCACGATTCACAAAGCCGCAGTGCAATTATTCAGCGGGATGATAGTGAAGGTCACGAGGTGAAAGTCTGCACTCNGCAATTATTCAGCGGGATGATAGTGAAGGTCACGAGGTGAAAGTCTGCACTCTGCAAAAAAAACACAAAAAATCCATATTTTTATAATTAATTATATCGCATGATTAATTACTTAACTATAAAAAAAATTATAATACGAAGTATTTCAAGATGCTATAAATAAATACAGCATGATGTAATATATAAACAGCTATGGCCAGCGATCTGCGATAAACGGCACCCACGAAACCCAAAAATAAATGCTCGCGCAACAACTGCCATATATATACATGTGTGTGTGTGTACAAAGAACCATTAATGTATTTTCAAAAATGTAATAGGCCAATCAAATAAAAAAAAAACATACGGATATAAGCTCAGATCGGAGTCACACATCCAATCGGCTGCTGTAAATTATACTTGCTAATTGCCAACTTTGCGGCTACATATTGCGGTACATGTTAACTCTTCACAAAGAGCTAACAACGGATCTTATATGTCTGCTGCAGAGCCAACTTGTTTGAAAATGGGTTTACCGCTGGTTTGTCAACGATATAATTTTATTTTTTACATTTTATATATATACAATTGTGCGACACTGACTACGCAGTAGACATTGTATCTTCACAAAATAAAACCCATTTACAATCAGTCAATTCATGACGCCTCACACATATTGCTTTGGCGGTAAATTAAATTGTTTTTTTTTATTAAATTTAATANAATCAGTCAATTCATGACGCCTCACACATATTGCTTTGGCGGTAAATTAAATTGTTTTTTTTTATTAAATTTAATATTTTTTAAATCCAAAGAATCATCCCGTGTCATCATTTGTTATTAGTGTTTCAAAACTTCTCTCCCTTATATCTTGAAAGCTTTCCAGATAAACAGTATAATAAAACTAGTCAGGTCTTGGGGACTTGCGCAAACTCTGCTGCCCGGATTTCTTGATATCGGTTCAAGGTAACACCGTATTAAAATAACAGAGACCATAATAAAGTAAAAACTACTGTAAAAGGCCCCGGAGGGATTCGAACCCTTGATCTCCTGTTTACTAGACAGGCGCCTTAACCAACTAAGTCACGGCGCCATATTTAGACAGCGGAAATATTACGTAATATCAGTACTGGACTACTGTAAGATTATTTGTATTACAGAGAATTGTTAATATATTTACATTTTCCATTGAATGATTGTTGTTGTACACATACATATAATTTCTTCTGCCAATTTCAATCCACTTATAATTTTTAAATAGACCTGGCTGGCGGTGGTAATTGTGTTATAGCTGATATTTTTAGTCTTCCTGCAAGTAATCTCAACTGTGATTTTCGTATGAAGGAATGCGCTATGCAGTCACAATAAGTATGCAGCACTGCAAACCTAACAAATCCAAATGCAAATAAGAAGACTGGGTTTGACCTTAAGAGCAGATTTCACATTTCAGATAATGATTACTTTGTTTGAGATAGTATGTCCAGATCCTTATAGCACGCAAGATAACATATCGCTGTAGCTTTTCGTGAGTAACATTACCACGGCGATATGATTTAATCCTTGGTGAACCGGTATGTTTTTTCAAGGTTCTTTCATTTCACGTGTCACAGAATTCCATACTTTATCCATCCTAAGTTCTAATTTCAAATCAGTCTTCACGGATGATGGATTTCTAAGTGTCCCATTTTAGATGACACCCCCAACCCCAGGGGTGTCTCTTCCTGATGATACTAATATATTTAATTAGCAGTTTTCTTAAATTTAACGTAAGTTGTATTTTAAACAACACAACATTTCTCAGAGGAAATTTATTGCATAATAAAGAGCATTTCACTAGGGAAATTAATTCCAGATAAGGGTATTTACAAAAAAACAAAATTTTAACTCAGTTTATACAATATATATGATGCAATTAGAAGGCTAAATCATCTAGTTTACAAGTCTCAAAAAGAATTGCACTCTTTTTAAAATACGTACTTACGTATGTCCCTTAAACAAGTAGAATAGTTTTCTTTCATAGGCTGTCTTTCAGCCTTCTTTTATTCTTTACACTTTTTAAATTAATATTGGCATGTAAGTAATAAACACAGTGTGTATATTCCACCGCACTCGGAAGTTAACGTATAAGGCTACATAAAATATATTTATTGACGATTGGCCTATCACAAATGAGACGGCTTTCAAAAATGCTCACTTTACCGCGAATAGCCTACAACTCGGTGTTTTTCCAATGCTTCGTGTTTTTAGAAAAACATAATTTTTTTTTTTAATGGCAGATAATGATTTCTAAAAAATTGTGTTCACAAAAATTTTATACAGGCATTGCTATACATAGAGAGAGAGAGAGAGAGAGAGAGAGAGAGAGAGAGAGAGAGAGAGAGAGAGAGAGAAAGAAAGATNGATAAAGAGAGAGAATGAGAGAAAAAAGGAGAGAGGGAGAAAGTGTTATGGTAGCCTACAGCATGTAAGTCGGGGCTTTAAATGACCAGAATCTAATTAATTCTGCAGTCTTCCCAGTTTATCTTTTTCTTTTCAGGTACAGAGTACTGCAGGCGAGACGGTCCCTCGCCATTGTTCTAGCGGCGACCGAGTGGAAAGTTTCTCTGTAGAACGCCAAGAGAGCGTGCCCCACACTGCATGAGCTGGCCTTCGCCAACGGCAGATGTGCAGCGAGTTGATTGTTCATCCGCCATGAGAGAATCTAGTTTTACGAGCGCCGAATCACTTCGCTGGGTCCACGCTCGACCACGACGGACATATTTCGACGTACTGACACGATTCGTCGGATGGCATCTTGTCCACTTATCACAATAATTTCAATTTTACACGCTGCCAAAATTTTAGTTACTATTTTCGGAAGTTTCCAAAGCCTAGCGGTCGTTAATATTTTACTATTTTTAATTGTAATAACTATATTTTTAATTTTTTTCTAATTTCTGTTACAACAGCCATTACAGTAACAAAAAACCAACATTACAACATAAAAAAAATATTGTAGCCAATAAAAAGAAAAGTTAAAATTTCCAATACAACACTTGGAAATTATTGCGAATAGTTCAATAGTAACGTCATACGTGCCATGGAACGAGCTTCGTTGCAACAAGCCCGTTGTTAACTTACGCCAGCAGAAAAATACTGCACAATTTTTTTAATAATAAAAGGCGATCTTGAAGAATATTATTATATATCTTTGTATGACTTTTTATGTGCAGACATATTCCTTACGAGTAACTTTTATGGCTTCATAAATAACAACACAAAATGTATTACTTATTTAAAGTATTTATAACAAAAATATTTCAAAAGTGATTCGCAGTTTTTTTTCCTTGCTGGNCAAAATGTATTACTTATTTAAAGTATTTATAACAAAAATATTTCAAAAGTGATTCGCAGTTTTTTTTCCTTGCTGGCTTCCGAACAACTGTGAACTGCAATAAACGTGTTTAGCTTACTTTCATGTTCCGAACGCCTTAAAAATCTGTTTTCTTGTCAGTCCAATAGACAAGGATTTCATAACGTACAATTTTATGCAGTCCGCAATTAAAACAAACATCTTCAAAAGTAAACTTAATGGAAATTTCCTACACGAAAGTCATTTTGTAGTAAATAGGCAACCGACCACTAGTGTTATGTGCCCGAGTTAATTTTTGTAGAAGTACTTGGTTGATTTCAACGGTTATAGCTTGGGTAAAATAATTTTCTAATCGATTTCACCTCTTAGTGGTCAAGATAATACCGTTACAAAAAATTAAGAAGAATAAAACTTGAACAAGATCACGACATTATAAACTACTAGCGAACCGGCCCGGCTTCGCCCGGTAACAATTTAGTTTTTACTGTGATACTTAGAAAGACAATAATGGTTACTGTGGGTCATCCTTAAAAGATAAACATATGCTATCGCAGAATTTTCTGTAGAACATTTTGAGAGCTACAATTCTGTAGTTTATTAACTTGATGTACTCTTATGGTTTAGTCAGCGCAAGCCATGTAAGCGCCCTAAAAGCGGGGTTTTACGACTTGGTTACAAACGGTTCGACATTTCTCTACTATCCATACATTAAATATAAATGTATTATACACCAAAACCTTCCTCAAGAAATTATCTAAATGATGTTGAAAACGGCGTCAAAATCCATCAAGTAGTTTAGAAGTACTAAGCGAATGCACAGACAGACGCGGAGAAGCGACTTTGTTTTATACTATTTAGATATNTCAAGTAGTTTAGAAGTACTAAGCGAATGCACAGACAGACGCGGAGAAGCGACTTTGTTTTATACTATTTAGATATATGCTATCCCGCGCTGTATGCTGTAAACTGTTACTTCCAACTTTTCTGAAGCGCTGCTTAAGTTCTACTTCCAGTATATTCCTCCGCCTCATGCAAACAAAGCTTAACAAAGTTTAGAAAATCACACCAAAAGGACAGACAGCGCACAGGATTCGTGCGCACTCAGTGTAATCATATTTTGCATAGGAACTATTTCTTACTAGGCGTTGCCAACGCAACTACTTTCTCTCTGTTTTATTCAAATAAATATTGAATGAAATATTATAACTTACAGGTAAAGGTTCATTTTAACTAGAAATAAGGTAATTTTATGTTGACACAAGTAAAAATAACTATTGTAAACGTGACATATTAAGGAAACAACCAAACACATAATACATGGGGTGATTTTTCAAAGATGTGATTCAAAAAGAGCGAAGAAGCAGCCAATAGACTAGATGTATGAGGGCATCACATGACCGGCATGTCGAACCTGTAGCTGGCACGGTGCGCGGACATAGCGAAGTTGCCTGGCCGGCTGGGCTATTTCAGATTCGTTATTTAAACAGTGGCGTGCTGGAGTCGATGCACCGCCGTGCGCCCACACACAGCACAGCAGTTGTATTTATAGACTGCGTGTCAAGGCCAGGGCCGGGTGTGTTCCGACACGCACGCTCCAGCGTAGCTCGAGTGAACACCCGGGTAACATGTGTGCCAACCGCTCTTTCCCCTTCTCGCGTGCATCCACGCAGCAGATTCAAGGTCGTGCACAACACGTACGTTACTTCCAACTTTCATGAAGCCCTGCTCAAGTTCTACTTCCAGTGTATTCCTCCGCCTCGCGCAAACTACACCAAGGGAACAGCGCACCGTATTCGTGCGCACACAGTGTAACAATATTTTGCATAAGAACTATTTCTTACTAGGAATTACCAATACACCTATTTTCTCCCTGTTTTCACTCATATTAATTACACATGAAATGTTATAATTTATAAATGAAATATAAGTCAAAGTTCAATTTAACTAAAAATAAGATACGTTTACAACAAGTATAAAACGCTTGTGATACATGACATATTTAGGAAACAACAAAATAAGTTATATTTGGAGTGATTTCTCAAAGGTTTGGCTCAAAAAGTGTGAAGAAACCGCGAATAGAATGCACAAGCGCATTACTTGCAAACTGCCAGTGAGTTAACACAAGCAGCGAAACCACGCATGAAATAGCAGAGAAAACGAGGAAGTGGTGTAAAGTAAGAGAGAATATGTTAAAACTGTTCTTGGTTTGTAAGTGGTAGGAATGCGTGTGTGTTGTGTAACATACTACCCTGTTCAACTCTCCATCCCTCCCAGCACGCCCGGCCAGGCAACTCGACATATGTCACATTGAAGCGCTCAATCGCTAAGTCATTTTTACATGCAAGTTTGTGGATCATTACACCAGAGGCAACTATGCAGGTGACGCAACCTGACGTCACGTCGAAGAAGACATCGCAGTAACGAAACTGTCAATAGCTGGGAGAAATCTGCCACTACCACACTATTTTTGTGCGTTTCACGACACCCCCTTCCTTTATTTTTTTACAATAACATGAAGGGTTTTATATTGGAACATAAATAATATATTATTAACTTACGCACAATTTAATTTTAACGTAATATAGCATGCAGAAATTATGATTACACAAAAATTGTGCATTTTTCCGTTTTATATTAAATAGAAATTTTCTATGACAATCATACCACTCCTCTGCTTCGTGAATTCACCCCACTATGCATTTCACTTATAATATGCAGTATTCCCAATTATTTCTTCAAAATAAATTCCTTTTAAACTTCCACTGGCAGTGTTTTTATTACAATTAAATAATAGCATATGTAAAAAAAGTCTTGCATCAACATCCATAAACTAAATTAACAGGATATGTACAAGTCTTCTTGCATCAACATCGCTACATTTGACAGGACAGATCCCCCAAGTCGGCGCGGCGCAGTCGTACTCCTTCTGCCACTTGGTTACTTAGACCCTCGCTCTCAGATCCTCCCGTGGTCTGGCTGAGATGCTATCCCCACTTCCACTGTCTGCCCAGGACAGTACCGGAGCTGTGTCGCCCGCCGCCCACTGCGTCGACGCACCACTCAGAACAACGATATCCTCCGGTAGGCAGAGATTCAACCACCATCACAGAGAACCTCTGGTGGATCGTGCTGATCTTCCTGTTTACCTGCTTAAGTTGTATGCGTGGCACGTGTTTGCCTTGTCAGATTAACAAGAACTTATTCACTTAAAAATTCTGGCATTGGGCTCCAACGACCTGGTCGCTCAGTGGTCCAACGCCCATCCCAGTGATAGGGCCTAGGTTCCGTATAGCTACCCAAGCCAAACCTCTTTACCCATGGATTCCAAATGTGACGAGGTGGTGCCCGGTGCAGCCCTCCTCAGTTTAAACCCACGGATGGGGGAGGGAGTTGCCTAGGAACCACTTGAGGAACCAGAGAGTCGCCTTGCTGGATGGACACTTCATCCAGGCTTTTCGGAGTCACTTGCGGGTTATCACGTTCAGGGCGTAGCATTACCCTGATACCGCAAACACGCGGATGCCTTCCTCTCAAATATGAGTCCGTTATTATTTCCTCTTGGCAGTTAGGACCAATTAACGATCTTTTTGTTGTTTTGTACTCTTTAGACTTTCTCTGCTGAAGAATAGATTGACATTCAATCTCTGTCGGAACCTCTCCAGACCCCGGAAAAGCACTCCGTGGGACGTGCGGGGCATGGGATACCATCATCAAACTTTGACCTTCCTCCAGCAACCTGGCGATTAGAGACCCGTTAATTCCACGAGCTGAAGCAACACTGGGGTAGACTTTAAACACATCTACTTTCTTGTCGATTTTGTAATCGAACCACTCGTTTTCTGACACGCCCAGCAAGACTGTGGACCAATAACACACACGTAGAAAGAGATGAACCGTCGCGTACAACGTAGTGCACGAGATAAAGTGCTCATCGTGCAAGGACCAATGAACAAACGACAACGCCTGGAGTGTACACAGAACTGTTGAGTTTAGCCTTGCCGTCAAAAGAACTCGCAAGATGTCCGTGTTTCTACCGACGATTCTTCGTCGTATTGCAGTGTAGACAAAAGTTCTTTGGGCCTTCGCGGATTCTTGCACACCAATTGCACGACAATAACACGCACACTACCTGCTTCGTTCTGTTCCACCTGTTTCAGCGCTGCACGCTACGTGCATCTGACGGCGTTTACATCTCCGTATTGCGGTCCACGTCCACACGTCTTTTACGCACAGCTTGAGAACGTAACACGGCATTGATTTAACGCTGGTGCTAACGGGATAGTCCGACTTTGCGTAAGGTTTCACTGTTATCCTTGATTTCTATACGAGTGTAATTTCAGTGCCCAGGTATTCAAAAATGTTACTCCAAAGGATTAATACGTAGAAATTATTTTCCTAATTTCCTGCAAACATAGCTTGAAGTTCTGCGTTCAGCGACAGTTATTGGCGTGGTTATACATAGACAAGGTATCCTAGGGAAGAATCCAAGGGATCCGGACCACTCCCAAAGATAATCGAGTTACTAAATATGCTGTATAGGAAAGTAAGTAACAATCGGAAATAAAACACTGAGATACAAAACTTCGAGAGAAACAATGTTGTATTGCTCATGAAGCTGATGTGATCGCTCTTTCAGCACACCCTAGGCTTTTGTTTACTTCCGCCTACTCACTTACTGCTATTGTTGTAATTTAAAGTTTTAAATACGTATATTCTGTTTTTAAAAGGCATTCCCTCGTGTAGTGTTTTAAATTGTAATATGTTAACTAATATCTCTGGGAAGTGGCCACGGAGTTGGTATACTTCATTTCGTATGAATAAAAGCTGATATCCAGGGGCGTATTTAAAATTTCAGTCAGACAACTGAATATACATATTATTTTTAAGAAAAAAATTAAGTATTAACCTTTTTATAAATTAAGTTCAATTTCAGACGGGAAAAACTTGTTGATATGTGTGCACTGTGTGGTATAATACTGATATGTATGGCAAATTTATTAGATTTATCATTTCCATAATTTCAATATATCTTCTTTTTCACCTCTTAATTTTTTCCTAGAGGCGTTGAATGTCAGGGTACTGTGTCATACTGGCAATAACTAGTAGCTAATCTAAAGGCACCAAGTTTAATGTGGCCGGCTTTCTTGCTCTTTGGTTATATGCATAAAGTGCTTATTATGGTTGTCGAACGTAACCGCGAGATGCAACGTTGATGCGGAAAATTATTTGTCCATACCAGAACAAACTATTCAGCAGGTATCGCATTTTGATATGGTGTGAGGCATAAACTTAAGAAATAAGAGCTCCTAACTCAATCCCATACCCTTCCAAATTTCCCCTAGCACAATATCTCTCTTCACAAAATCCAAGCCAAGTTCATATGATGTCCTAAAGAACAAAAATTGGCTTCATGAATTGAATTTTATGGTTTTTGAAGTAATTTTCTTTACAGGCTGTCGATGTGCATCAATGAACGTTTGTAATAATGGCATACGGTTTGTGGTCTAGCATTGCCAGTTAAAGCCTATAGGTGGACATGATATGTAGAGTAGACATCGAGATCAGTAAACATACCTTCAACACTATTTGAAAGAAAAGATAAAATAATTTACAAGTTAATATCCAAACTACTGCAATTTACAGGATAAGCTTATGAAGTAGCTTGTTTGCTTACGGGAAATCGTAGTTATTCTAACATACAGTTTGTGAAATCGTGTCAGTGTCACACATACTAACTGACATTCTTCTAAGGTAAAAAATACATTAACCACTCAAATGATTAAATCCAGTAATAAATCTCAGAGGCCTATTGGAGATAGAAGTGTGGGAACTCTTCGTTGGTTCATCCCAGAGGATGAGGTCGTCAGTGGGCATTAGTCGACAGGAAAATACTGCATTAATCTTCTATTGATTAATTTCTCGTACGTCTCGCCTAGGACAGACAACAAGGTTAGGGGTCTGTACGATTTTAGTGATGTGGGATCGTTTCCTGAAACTTTACATAGTATCTTCAGTCTTCCTGTCTTCCAAGTATGGGTGAATACTACTTGCTTCAGACACTCGTTGTGCAGTTCCAGCAGAAGGCGCCGTATTCTTGGATACCGACGAACTGACATAAGTATGACACACAACCATCACAGACATGCTCTTATTTGTTAACGGGGCGCTCTTAGCCGTTAGGCCATTTCGCACCCCGGCCGCCCAGTCGGCGGGGAAGAGGGATCACGCCCTCTCATCGCAGATATGACCAGCGCTCACCCAAGTTGACCAAATCCGAAGCCCCGGTCTGATTCACCAGATCGAACCGAGCATGTCCTACCACAAGGCCTGAGATCCTAGTACTCAGTTCACCAAGCGTGTGGTCTGGCCGGAGCACTACCCACACCCCTGACGTCATCTCGGGGACGCCCCCGGAGCAGTGCCCTGCTCACCGCCCGGCTCCTCAGTAAGAGGGGAAACCTTATAGAAATAAATCAAGTGGCGTAACGTCTTGAGATCGAGGTGGCCATGGTACGGGTCCGTCATCGGCCAGGGACCTTGTCATCGAGGAACCGTCGAACTTGCAATCCCCAGCGTGGCGGTGCTTCATCCTGCTGGAAGAACACGCGTGGGTGCACGTCTTCCCACTGCGACGCGGCGTACAGTTTGAGCATGTCTAGGTAACCGGCAGTCTCCACTGTTGTCTCCTAGAAGGAAAATCGCCTGACTACACGAGATTCGGAAAGAGCACATCACACGTTTTATCTCGAGAACGTCACGTTCATGTTCAACGCACGCGTGTGCGTTTTATGATCCCCGTATGCGACAGATGTGTCTGTTCATTTTTCCAGAAACACGGAATGTTGCCTCGTCACTGAATAACGACATCGTTGAGAAACTGGTCATATTGGTCCATACACTCTAAGGATTCCACTCGCAAACTGTTCCCGTATGGGCCTTTCATTTGGGAGCAGTTTCTGCACTGTTTGAAATTTGCAGGTGTTGGACTTTTAACCTCTTGTGGAGTGCCTGGTGCACTGTTCTACGCGGTATTTGCAATTCTCGGCTTTTTCGACGTATTGATTCATTCACACTATGGAGGAATGCCCCTTGAACTGCATCTGACGTGTCTGCAGGCACGGGATGACTACCACCTCATTGTTTTTCCTGTAACACACTGCCAGTGTCTTGAAATGGCTTCAGCCACCGATTCAGTTCCTTTGTAGGCGGGTGTTTCTGATGCTGCATCCGAGATGTCTCTGTGCGGTCACTGGTAGTTTTGTTTCCCACAACCACAGCACACGCATTGCTTTCTCCTGAACCGTAATCATCGTTGTTTATGGGAGTGACCTGCAACAGACTGGAACAAAAACTTTTAACATTCCGGTGTGCAATGAAAAAAAACCGGTTTTAAATTCCCTCCAAATACGAGCCTGTTATGACGTCTTGAAATGGGGTTCGTTAATTTACGGGACACCCGGAACTTCTTTCCCTTCTGTCGTTGCCAACTTTATTGGGCGCTCGCTGGTCGGTTCGCCCATTTAAACATATGCAGGTACACTGAAGAGCCAAAAAAAAACTGGTATAGGCGTGTGTATGCAAATAACAGAGGTATGGAACCAAGCAGAGTAACGCGATGCGGTCGGCAGTGCCTGCATAAGACAACAAGCGTCTGGCAAAGTTGCTAGATCGGTTACTGCTGTTACAATGGCAGGTTATCAAGATTTAAGTAAGTTTGAACGTGGTGTTATAGTCGGAGCACGAGAGATGGGACATAGCATCTCCGAGGTAGCGATAACATTTGGATGTTCGCGTACGACCAATTCACGAGTGAAACATCAATCCTTCGACATCGCTGCTGCCGGAAGATGAACGTGAACGAACGGGACAAACGACGACTGACGAGAATCCTTAAACGTGACAGACGTGCAACCCTTTCTCAAATTGGCGCAGATTTCAATACCTCGGGCATACCTTCAGACATTAGTCGAGTCCATGCCACGTCGTCTTGGCCGTGAAGACGCACGAGCGCCCCCGGGACGTCGATATTAGGCAGGTGTACCAGTTTTTTTGGCTCTTCAGTGTAAGACCGGTGATATTTTCCAAATATTGATTTCTTGAGTGTTCACTTTACCGCGAACAGCCAATAATATACCAATTTTCACTTTAGCATGTATAAAATAAGAATAACTAACTTGAGAAGGGAGTGGAGCGGAGAGGTTTGGGCGGCTCGTAACATCGAAGTCTTGAAAGATCTAACTTGAGTGTGTACATATGAATCGAAACACCACACTCGCGATACGACGTCAGGTCTTAAAGAATAAACCTAACCAGGAACTTGCAGTCTAGTGTGTACATTAGCGTAAACAAAGTTATGGGCAGATAATTTTTACAAAGGTTTGTTTCGAAAAAGCTCACTTTGCAGTAAAAATCCTTCAGTAAAATTATAAAAGCGAAATCAACATTTATACGGAAATATTTCTGTCGGTAAGCAAATTTTCAAAGGTTGCGATATTTCTCCACGAGAGTCACCTAGAGCAGAGTTAGAGCTCTCGTGAAAATGGCTAATCCTTCAAGAGAAAAATGTTGTATTTTATTTGACGGTAACGTATTTNCAGAGTTAGAGCTCTCGTGAAAATGGCTAATCCTTCAAGAGAAAAATGTTGTATTTTATTTGACGGTAACGTATTTTAAAATAAGAGGTGTTAGACGTTACAAGCCAATAACATTTTAAAATTTCGTAATAAAAAGAATAAATTTATTGGCGTTTAAAGATCGCGCGGAAAGTGTTTGCGTTAAAATATCTTGAGATTTAATCACACCTTAGAGAAACTAAAGTTAGGTATTGATTTACAGATTCTAGAGACAAACGGTGGAGAAGAGGGTTTGNATTCTAGAGACAAACGGTGGAGAAGAGGGTTTGATTCGCCATATTCAAAGCTCACTCATATAGCTTATTTAAGTGAACGATTTGAAATACAAAGTCGTGTCTGCAGTAAAATCCTTTGTCTTTCTTCTCGGGCATTAATGTTAGATTTTTGAACATTTAGATAAGATGTTATTTCATATGAGTTCATATTGCGGCCTTGTAACGTCCCGTTACATGCTGTCTTCAATACAACCAAACAGGAGTTTTTTTTTTAAATTTAGTAATACTGAATAATAATAATAATGTCGTGTGGGGANCGGAGTGAATCCGGGACGAGACGCCAACGGCAGTCGGCCGTCGTCAATCGAGCAGTGCGGAGCCGATACGAGAGGATGCGTCGAGACGCCAACCGGGAGGACCTGTCGCAGCCCAGACGTCCAGTCTGCCTACCGAGTGACGAAGTGGTCCAGAGGTCGCCGGCCGAGAGAAGACCAGAGCCTCAAGTCAGATAAGTAAAGCCATACAGGAAGTGTGAAGAATCTTGCTCCCCCACGACGCAAATCGCCGCGTCGAGCCATACGTAGCCTACGTAGCAAAAGGGGAGGGGAGAGTTGTCTCGTGTGTTTCTGTAGAAGTGACCCTGTTAAGCATAAATAAAACTGACTTATGGTAACTCACAAGGGAGGTGAATTTATTTGGTAAATTGTACCTAGAGACAATAGTGTCGACATATTCCTACGCCCTAACACGGAGGGCTAGCTTCAAGTGCTGGCGCCTTACGCCGAGAGCAGATTCCATACCTACTATACGCCATAGCAATAGGGAGGTATCAAAGTCATTGCCTCTTCACATGGAGCCGTAGGCTACACTAAACAGAAAGTAAAGATAAAAGAATACTGGAAATTCAAAACCTACATTGGAGCTGGGAGGTAGGCCTACCTGTCGAGGAACGAGTTCCTAATATTGTCCCGATGTCTCACTATCTTAGGCTGCAATTGATTCCGGAACGCGCTTTGAATTCGTGGTTCAAATCTCGCCAGACTCCACACCGTTAAAATGAAGTAGGTTTCTTCACGGACTAGGGGTGGGATCATGCACAATTCAGAATAAAAAAGAGGGATTAATTTTGCGAGAAAAAAAAGTTCATATTTTTTTTGTCTGCGCACTGAAGTTTGGTAATGCTACTAGAACTATAGAGGTACTGAATAAAAAACCGGACTGAGGACAAATGCATATAATTTACGACATCACAACCTCTTGATAACATTTCCATTATACACTTTGTTTAAGATGGTTAGTTGCGAACGCGCACAGACTACAGCCGTCTGGCTAAGGAAACCTGATCCGAAGTACTTACAGCTTTGCTAAACCGTACATTGCGTGAGTTGTGGTCTTTGTCGCTGTGCGAGTTGTTTAAAACAAAACTGAACAATCACCGACTAGATTGTCGTGCCAATGTTTTCACCCGCGGTGTAGCATTCACTTGTCGAGGGCGCCGTGGCTTAGTTGGTTAAAGCGCCTGTCTAGTAAACAGGAGATCGAGGGTTCGAATCCCTCCGGGGCCTTGACCTGGGAGGGTCATTTTATATTCTCTCACAGTATTACCATGTGTTTCAGTTGTGTCATATTAACGTCCTTTCCCATCCCCACAGCCCAATATTGCAACACGCTTCGTTTGTGCGAGATATCACCACAGGTATGTATACCTTTGCTTCCTATCATTTGTATTGATTGCAAAAGAATGGCTGACGTCTATCGTTAAGCAAGCAAGTTGGTGGAGAAATAGCAAATAATAATTATATTAGTTTATTGTTAATATTTTTCATGTAAGTGATAGGGTAATCATACATAATATGCTAGGTTGTATTTGAAAAGGTTACGCAAGGTGCTCGAATTATAAATTAATCAAACTCAGAACTTTTTTGGGGGTGGGGGTGAGGTTATACACTGTTTCCATTAGAGTGCTTTTAATAAAAGTTGTGATGGGTTAGTCTTCGTCGCTAACTAACATTAATTTTCATAAACAGTCTAATTTATATTATTTTGGTAGGATATCGTAGGCTTATTAGGATTGTGGACGGGTTAATTAATAATGACTGAAACATCGAGGAAACACTCAAGGTAATTGATTCGTAAGCATTTCTGTTTAAAATATTTCATTTTTGCAATAAATTTTTATAGTACCGAGAATGTTTTGCTGTAAGCCATATTATGATAGCACCTACTTAAAATGTATTGCTAAATAAACTAAATATATCTGAGATTTCTGTGAATTAAAAAGTCTAGTTCCAGTAATTCAAACTAATAAACGAGAGAGAAAGAGTGTAAGAGTTTCACACACGATTGTAGCGCTTTCACTCGTGAAGGGTGCATAAGAATAGTTGGCGCAAAAACGTAACATTTAACTCTAAATTTTTCTCTGTGGTTAGGCATTTCTTTACATTATTCCTGTTACACGACACACAGTAATTTAAAATGAACTCATTATTAAGGGGGATATGATTCGCGGTTAGCTTCGCAACACATATATACGGCACAGCAAATGGTGACCGTAATAATTAATAATGCTGATCTCTGGTTCCTAGAAGATGTAATAGTCAACGAAATGCGAAACTTCCCTCAATTTGTTGCCCAGTTTCTCTCTGCCCCGTTGTACTATTGGACAGAGACGAGTGTTTTGCCCACGCATAATGTTGCATGTCTTTTTCAGAGACGTCGTTGCGGAAGATGAAGTGGTGATTATAACAGCTTCCTGCGAAGCACGGTTTTTTTATTATTTATTATTAAGGACTATAGATATTCTCTAAGTATAAAATCAAGAACAGAGTTTGAACTACTTAATATATTTCGAAGGAGTTTCATTTATTGACTTTATAATTTAATTGACAAAGCCATCGCGTACAGAAATATTTGATACAATGTAAAGTTTTCGAATAAAAAATTATAGACTTTTTCGAATAATAACGCATAGAAATCACGAAATCAGTACATATGCCCAAATGATTATCTTAAAACNTATTATAGACTTTTTCGAATAATAACGCATAGAAATCACGAAATCAGTACATATGCCCAAATGATTATCTTAAAACGAACAAAATAATATTATACTATATACAACAATATGAAATTGTAATTTACAGATTTAGAAGAAAAAAATACATTTTTAAAACAACATTTTTAACAAGAACTTTAAAGTAAAGAAAATTCGGTTGAATTTAAGAAGGTTTTTTTGAATAAAATCCTTTACATTTTAAAACAGTTATTATTGTATCTGTACTAATGCTATGGTTTTTTNAGAAGGTTTTTTTGAATAAAATCCTTTACATTTTAAAACAGTTATTATTGTATCTGTACTAATGCTATGGTTTTTTTACGTTATTATTTAATGAATTCAGCAATTTTTTATTTTAAAATTATACGTTGTATCAACTATTGAGGTATGTGATTGTTTTTTTAACTCAAAAGATAGCCGCTTAAAGAAACCCCATTGCATTATATATTAAATAATTATAATTATGTTCCTGATTTTATGTTTTGAGAATTTACGCACTTCCGAGACCTTTCCATAGCTCTTCTCTTTAAATAATGTTTATTGGCTGAAGCGTATTCGAAAATTTAAAACATGTCTAACAATTGGAACAAAGGGCTCTAAGCGAAGTTCTTTATGCTACTCGGTACAATGCTGGAATGTTATACATGATAGGACCTCCAACAGTACTGGGCTTCGAACATTGACGTAGTCAGGAATTATAATGTTTGTTTGCGGTGAGGGGGGGGAGGGGAGGTAAAGGTTTTGGAATGGGATAGGAACTTAAGCTTACACACTCACCGAGATGCTTTGCAGTAGATTCAGAACAAAATACCTCAACAATTGTACATTTCTTTACTTTAACTTAAAATTCTCAGAAAAATCTACCAAAAGAGCAAATATATACACGACGCTGAAAGGGTGTT